>LBNU01027501.1:12829-47461 GCA_014162995.1 Artemisia annua | reverse complement strand
CTTTCTCATCATTGTACAAAACTTTTGCAAGAGTTGTTTTGCCAATCCCACCCAGACCAACTATCGACACGACACTAACTTTGGACTCATCAACCAATAACTTCTCTAGTAATGCCTCTTTATCCCCTTCCCGACCGAAGACATTGGACTTATCAACCAACGAAGTTTCCTCCAATCGTCTTGATCTTTCAGCTTTCACATTAACATCCAAGCCTAGGTTATTTTTCTCTTCAACAAGATCATGCAACTTATTGGTAATTTCATCTAGCTTAGAGCTTATCTTACGGCCATACATGATGTTATGGGGAGTATAATTAGTACAACAAGTCGGGATGATCTTAAATAACTTACTCTTGCTGGTACTGGCTTGTGGTTCTTGATTCAACTTTCTGCGCAAAGCTTCAGTAGCTATATCATCAACTACATCATCTATGTCATAAGCTAGATCCTGGAGCTCGTGCAGCCACAGTTCAACAGGTCTTTGTGTTATGTGCTTCTGACCAGCATCAGCAAGCACAGCTTGGATCAGTTGCAAGCTTTTCTTCCATTTCTTCAACTGAGAATCGATTCCTTCAGATCGAGCAAGCTTCATCAAGTCACCAGAAAGAAGCTTCTCAATCAGCACAGTGACGACTGCGCTAACAACGATTTCAGCCATTTCAAATTTGGAAAAGGATCGCGAAAGATTGTTTTTTTAGGAAGGCAAGGATGAAAAAAAGAAGCAATAAGGAGTGTGAACTGTGAATGCAGTGTATATTTACAATGTCATCACATTATTTAATCCAAGTACACATGTGTTTCCATTTAGAAATACGATATATTCTGTAGTAGCATAAATTGCGCTGATCACCTGCTATAAACTAATCCAACTTGTAACTTTTACTTTTAACTTTTCCTGGCTTATCACATTAATCAATAAGATTTCATGTGCACGATATCATTTCACCTGTACAACCCTTTTTTCCAGGTAATTTTATATCATATTTTTGTTTGCTTTTCATCCTTTATTGAGTTTTATAAGTAAATTTCGAATCTCATCATGTGCATAAGTGTGCTTTATATTTTCAACATTCAAGTAATTAAATTCATGTGTGTGGTTTGTCTATTTTAGCACTAAATGTAAGAGATTATTGGCATGATACATCCATTAGAGGTTAAAATGTAACAAAAATTATCCTTTTCACAGATGATTAAATACGAAATGTTTGACGGAAACCATTCCCCCATTAAAAGGTTTAAGCTATAAAATTGGGGTGATGATACTTCCACATATACTTTTACTTCTTCCACATACATTTTAGTTGTATGATCTAGTTGTCCTCACTAAATGTATGTGTAAATTTATGTGAAAGAAATAAAAGTGTATGTGGAAGTATTACCACCCATAAAATTGACGCGTACTTTTGTTGGTGTTCATGATAATCAAAGATTGCCCGGATAAATTCTTGAATCGTGTAGAATCCACTTTCTTAATACAATATTTCGACCCTATTGTGCCTAGCTTGGGTTACACGAAATTCGTATTGANTTCAGTAGCTATATCATCAAGTACATCATCTATGTCATAAGCTAGATCCTGGAGCTTGTGTAGCCACAATTCAACAGGTCTTTGTGTTATGTGCTTCTGACCAGCATCAGCAAGCACAGCTTGGATCAGTTGCAAGCTATCCTTCCATTTTTCCAACTGAGAATTGATTCTTTCTGATTGAGCAAGCTTCATCAAGTCACCAGAAAGAAGCTTCTCAATCAGCACAGTGACGACTGCGCTTACTACGATTTCAGCCATTCAAATTTGGAAAAGGATCGCGAAAGATTGTTTGTTTTTTTAGGAAGGCAAGGATGAAAAAAAGAAGCAATAAGGAGTGTGAACTGTGAATGCAGTGTATATTTACAATGTCATCACATTATTTAATCCAAGTACACATGTGTTTCCATTTAGAAATACGATATATTCTGTAGTAGCATAAATTGCGCTGGTCACCTGCTATAAAATAATCCAACTTGTAACTTTAACTTTTAACTTTTCCTGGCTTATCACATTAATCAATAAGATCTCATGTGCACGATATCATTTCACTTGTACAACCCTTTTTTTCAGGTAATTTTATATCATGTTTTTGTTTGCTTTTCATCCTTTATTGAGTTTTATAAGTAAATTTCGAATCTCATCATGTGCATAAGTGTGCCTTATATTTTCAACATTCAAAGTAATTAAATTTTGGGTGTTGATTAGCACACTTTACAAACTAATTGGGACACTTCATTTTAATGTGTTTGGACATTTATACGCTCACAGTTACACTTACACTTTCTCCCATGTAAGGATATAAATGTACAAACACAATTAATTAAAGTGTCCCAATCATTTGATGGAGTGCGCAAATCATCTCCCTTAAGTTTTCAATCTTCAACACATTAACCTTTGGGTAGATGTGTATAAATTTGCTACACACTTGCGAATATACAATATTACAAAAACAATCAACTAAGTGGTTTTTGTCAAGGAATATTTAGACGACATAAGCTAGAGTAATTCATGTGTGTGGTTTGTCTATTTTAGCACTAAATGTAAGAGATTATTGGCATGATACATCCATTAGAGGTTAAAATGTAACAAAAATTATCCTTTTCACAGATGATTAAATACGAAATGTTTGACGGAAACCATTCCCCCATTAAAAGGTTTAAGCTATAAAATTGGGGTGATGATACTTCCACATATACTTTTACTTATTCCACATACATTTTAGTTGTATGATCTAGTTGTCCTCACTAAATGTATGTGTAAATTTATGTGAAAGAAATAAAAGTGTATGTGGAAGTATTACCACCCATAAAATTGACGCGTACTTTTGTTGGTGTTCATGATAATCAAAGATTGCCCGGATAAATTCTTGAATCGTGTAGAATCCACTTTCTTAATACAATATTTCGACCCTATTGTGCCTAGCTTGGGTTACACAAAATTCGTATTGAGATAAAACAAGAACACACTAAAATTCTAGGCACAAAAAAGAGAGCAAAAACATTGAATACTTTTGTTGTATTTGTTGTTAATTGATATGAAAAAATGTTCATCATCATGAAGACCAAATTATGTTTACATATATATAAATGGTGGTTGTAGGGAAAAGGTGTGACTCTTGGTTAAAAGTCATACCCTTGAAAAGTTACAACACATCCTTTAATTATTTCCAGCAATAGTTTTGTAACAGAAAGAATTGTCGCTAATTGCAACCATTAAAGACATGTGTATGGTTAATTTAGTGACTACACCAATTCTTTCGCTATATGCCCCTTGACTTACATTAACAACCTTTACCATTAATTGTACCCGAAATCAAGTTAATAGTTTATACAAGCGTGCACACCACACATCCAAACTCATATTATAACTTAACTTGAAATCTATTTAGTATCGGGTAAATCACCGTTACACAAAATGTATGAAGACACTAAAATCACCAACAACTTTTATAATATTTTGTTATGATACATGTATTAAAAAAACGACTAGTCTAGTATATATACATTCAGATTCGTGATAACATGGCCGCTTTTTTTACAATGTTTAAACCAACTAAAAATCCGTACACCTTAATTTTACTAATCTATACCTATTACATTCGATTAACCCCGACCACCACTCCACACCCGCGACCACCCACAGATTACAACCTCTCACTCCCACCTTTTCAATAAGTGGGCATAATACTTCCAGATAATGGTTGTAGAGTTGTGTTACGGTGGTGTTAATGGCAGATGGCNCTTATGGTGTTAATGTTGTGGTAGCAGTAAATAGATTCTCGACTGATACAAATGATGAAATAGGAGCCGTGAGGTCTGCTGCATTAGCTGCTGGTGCATATGATGCGTTTGTGTGTACTCATCATGCCCATGGTGGAAAAGGAGCGTTAGTTCTGACTCCAAAATTATAACTCCATTTTAGACCTTTTAAAGGGTGTTTGGATTTGCATTTTAAAACTCGATTTCATGACTTGCAAACAGTTGATTATCTAATAGGTAGAATAAAAGTACCTATTTACCCTTTAATAAAAAAATTAAGGAAAAAAAATAAGCAGTATTAGCAGGTGTTTGGCATTGGGTGTGTGCTTATTTTCTTTGCAGATAAGCAAAAATCATTAGTAGAAGAGATCAAATCATCTCGTTATGCCTAAAGGCATAAACCCGGACACCACATTAGTCCTAATGTACAAAATAACACAACTTCATCCCACAAAGACATACAGGCATCAATAACACTTCTTTAGAGCAGGACACACATACTTATTAAACGTCAACAAGAATACGACGAAAACATATCCAGATCCCTTATTGCAATAAAGAACACAACTGAAAGCATGCTATCCAACATCATCATAATGATCTCTCTTTTTTCTTCAGGTTGGATATTACAATAAAAATGACATACTTCGTTGTTTGCCTTTTCTATCGTTATGCTTGTCTTCTCCAAGACTAAGTTGTCTTTCGTGGATCTTTAAGTTTCGGGCATGAAAAAATGCCTACATGCAGGTGAGGGAGGTGTTGTAAGACTTCTGAGAGTGATTCCACCTTTGCAAAATCGCTGACATAAAGAGAAGTTAGAGATGACGGAAGAAGCAAAGATTTTGAAGTAGCATTGCTCGCATTTTCTTCCACTTCGAATGAAACGACTCCTGAATCTTTGCCATATAATTCTAGAGTAACAAGCGAGGCTGGGTAATTTTGAAGCCCCCATTCTGACATAGGCTTCTTTAAGCATCCGATTTTTAATTTCTTTAGATTAGGAGGCCACAACCCACAAGGAAATGAATAGTCCATGTTCGGACAATGACATATCGTCATCTCTTCCAGAGATGTTAAACTTTGCAAATGTTCATGAGGAAATGAATTTAGATTCTTGCAATCATAAATCTGAAGAAATTTAAGGCAAAAATTGGGAAAGGGTCTCAGATAATCACAGCCTTTATCATGAAGACGAGGAAACGATGTAGCAGTTGTGTAATTTTCACCACCACTAGTTGACCACATCTCTAGACCTTGCATATTAACGACGTCTAAATATTCGAGTGATAGAAATGGTAGTAACTCAAAACCCAGAGTCTTCACCTCATGCATGCTTCTAATACGCAACTTCCGAAGTGAAGTTAGATGCCCAAGTGTTGGTAAGTGTGTACAGTTTTTACACCCTTCTAATACAAGCTCTGTTAACTGATCGAATGAGGAGTCCCCAACCCAATCAGGAAATTTCAATCCCCCATAGAACAAAATCTTCAGTTTTCTCAACTTACAATAAGGCCTTAGCCTTTCAAGTACTTCATATTCAACCATTGAATTCCGAGAATCATGAAAGAAACGAATCCATTCAAGATCCAAATCATCAAGACCCTTCTTTTGTTGTAAGCTGGCATCCTTTGCTTGTGTCGGATCTATTACCATCTCCAAGCCCTTAATGGCAAGTCTTCCTTGAAGTTCTAATAGGCCCTTAAGCTCATATATTTCAAACCCATTAGCTCCTTCGATACAAACCTTAGATAGAGTATGTAGACCCGTCAACCCACCAATCCCTAAGGGCATCTTTTTCAACATTGGAGTACCGGCGATGTCAAGATGTCTCAGGTTTATTAACTTTACGAAACTGACTGGCAAGGTAGATAACATTCCACAGTCACGAACTAACAAACTTTGTAGATTATACAAGTCGCTGACTTGTTCTGGTATTTGTTTGATGTTTGTTCTTGAAAAATTGAGGTATCGCAAATGAATGAGACTGCCAATGGATTGTGGTACCTCTTCAATCGAACCATAAGTTAAACTTAGTACCCTTAGGAACTTTAACTGAGGCATCAGCTCAACACAAATATTGTCCATAGACCAGAATTGTGTGGTGAAATGTTCCAAACCAACCGACTCCCGTAAGCACGTTCGCAAGCATTTAGCTCTATGTAATTCCTTAAACTTTCTATACACCAGATTTGGTTGACTTACAAACGAAAAGTGACGCAGCTTCTCAAAAGCTTTGGTCCTACCATTTACATCTATCCTATCATCCAACATAAAGTTAAACTCTCCTGCAACACTCACGGCCAAGTCATTCATCAGGTCATGCATTGTGTATAGTGACACATCATTCGCCGAATGCTGAAAAAATGACCTTGACTTTAGTTCTTCGAAATAGTGGCAACCTAAACTCTCCATTGACTTGTTTCCCGTGGATTGAGAAAGAAAACCTTGTGCCATCCACAGCAGGACTAACTTATTCTTGTCAAACAAGTAGTCTTTCGGAAATAAGGAGCAGTAAGCAAACAATTGCTTTAGATCCGCAGGGAGATCATAGTAGCTTAGTTTAAGAGCTGGAAGAACATCATTTGCATCACGTAAATTCCATATCTCGCTATTCAACAATTCCTCCCATTCATCTTCATTTACTTTTGTCTTCAAGACCCTTCCAAGTGCTATCAAAGCCAAAGGCAAACCATCACATTTGTTAATGATACCTTGAGCAATCAATTTTAGTGACGGATGATTGTCAAAGTTTTGTTCATCTAGCGCACATTTAGCAAATAGAGACAAAGATGTTTCATTTGACAAAACTTCTAGATTGTAAGGTTCAACAGAATTCATAACTGATGCAACCATGGCCTTCCGCGTGGTCACAATAATTTTACTGCCAGGGGCCCCAGCAACAAATGGGCTTTGCAGGAGTTCCCACTCATTGTGGTCTTCGTTCCAAACATCGTCTAGAACAACTAGGAACTTTTTCCGTGAAAGTTTTTCCTTAAGTGCAACATGAAGAAGATCTAGATTAGCAAAATCTTTGTTTTCCCCAGTTACAGCTTGAAAAACAGCCTTGCTATCTTTGCAATGCCAAACACTCAATAACAATGCTATCTTTGCCCATGGATAGTATGAAATTGGTGGTTACTAGAGATTTGTTCAAACACCGAAAATGTCCATTGAGTATATGAAAGATAGAAGATGATAATGTCAATGGTAAATCTACAACCACTGTTGGTCTGTGTCAAGCTTTGGGAGCTTTTCTTGATAAAAAGGTAACACTTTTGCTTAATATTTCGATAAAGTTTCTTGGGAACTTGTTGATACACACAATATCACGCTAATATAATGTTAAAACTTTTATTTCGTGATAAAAAAGTAACACGTTTTGGTTAAATTCTATATACATATATCTTGCGTACTTGCTGATACACATTATTTCAAGTGATTTTAAGGGGTGTTTGTTATTGTTTTTAAAGTACACTACCTGATTATTGCAATTTCAAGCTGCAATTAACGAGTTTTTAGTGTTTGGTTACTATGAAACTGACTGCATTTTTTAGCTGCAACTTATTATATGATTGTGATTATTGTTTCAAATCATGTAATCATTTTTAAACTCAGTACCCAACACCTCCTAAAATGTAAACCGTGTCTCTTGATAAGAAAAGGTAACTTCGTTAATCTCTTAATAAGTTTTTCTTGTGTACTTGTTAATACACAATNTTCGCCGAATGCTGAAAAAATGACCTTGACTTTAGTTCTTCGAAATAGTGGCAACCTAAACTCTCCATTGACTTGTTTCCCGTGGATTGAGAAAGAAAACCTTGTGCCATCCACAGCAGGACTAACTTATTCTTGTCAAACAAGTAGTCTTTCGGAAATAAGGAGCAGTAAGCAAACAATTGCTTTAGATCCGCAGGGAGATCATAGTAGCTTAGTTTAAGAGCTGGAAGAACATCATTTGCATCACGTAAATTCCATATCTCGCTATTCAACAATTCCTCCCATTCATCTTCATTTACTTTTGTCTTCAAGACCCTTCCAAGTGCTATCAAAGCCAAAGGCAAACCATCACATTTGTTAATGATACCTTGAGCAATCAATTTTAGTGACGGATGATTGTCAAAGTTTTGTTCATCTAGCGCACATTTAGCAAATAGAGACAAAGATGTTTCATTTGACAAAACTTCTAGATTGTAAGGTTCAACAGAATTCATAACTGATGCAACCATGGCCTTCCGCGTGGTCACAATAATTTTACTGCCAGGGGCCCCAGCAACAAATGGGCTTTGCAGGAGTTCCCACTCATTGTGGTCTTCGTTCCAAACATCGTCTAGAACAACTAGGAACTTTTTCCGTGAAAGTTTTTCCTTAAGTGCAACATGAAGAAGATCTAGATTAGCAAAATCTTTGTTTTCCCCAGTTACAGCTTGAAAAACAGCCTTGCTAATTTTGAATACATCAAACTCTTCCGAAACACAAACCCATGCCCTGAGTTCAAAGTGAGCCTTCACTTTCTCATCATTGTACAGAACTTTTGCAAGAGTTGTTTTGCCAATCCCACCCATACCAACTATCGACACGACACTAACATATTGATTACAAGCTTCATCCCCCAACTTCTCTAGCAATGCATCTTTATCCCCTTCCCGACCCAAAACTTTGGACTCGTCAACCAATGATGTTTGCTCCAATCGTCTATGTGATCTTTCAACTTTCACATTAACATCCAAGCCTAGGTTGTTTTTCTCTTCAACAAGATCATGCAACTTATTGGTAATTTCATCTAGCTTAGAGCTTATCTTACGGCCATACATGATGTTATGGGGAGTGTAATTAGTACAACAAGTTGGGATGATCTTCAATAACTTACTCCTGCTGGTACTGGCTTGTGGTTCTCGATTCAACTTTCTGCGCAAAGCTTCAGTATCCATATCATCAAGTACATCATCAATGTCGTAAGCTAGATCCTGGAGCTCGTGCAGCCACAATTCAACAGGTCTTTGTGTTATGTGCTTCTGACCAGCATCAGCAAGCACAGCTTGGATCAGTTGCAAGCTTTTCTTATTAGTCATTCTAACTTGTTGATGCCTAGACATTCTTGCTTTTTTTTTTTTTTTTTTTTATTATTATTATTATTATTATTTTATTCCTACTTTGCCATTAAAAAAACATATGAATTTGCTTGTTTAAGGTACTCAATTTGAACAAATTTTTAAAATTTCTTGCATCTAGTCATGAACAAGACTTTGTTTATATTAATACAATAGTTTGAGATGCAATTAATTTTCTGTTTAGCCAAATGGCTACCAAGTCAACCAAATTGAGTTTCTATTTATTTTATTTTTAGTTTTGAAGTATAATCATTTTTATACTAGTATATAATTTATTTGTACAGTTACAAAAAAAAAAAAAATATACATCTGGTTTAGTGAGGTTTTCCGTTTTAAGATAAAGTAATACTCCGTACTACAACACAAGTGGACTAATGTTACGATAGGAATCAGTTGCATCGTATTGCCTTCCAAAAACAGGATCTATAGTATTGCCTTACAAACTATAGATTTTAATACTTAGTAGCGATCCATAATATCATACTGAAAAAAGATTTTTACGCTTAAAAGAATCCATCATACTTAGCACTAGTTGTTTCACAGGATTCTGGCCAATGAGTTTTTGTTTCACGATGTGTTTCATGGTGTAAATTGTGTGTGTAAGTATGCAATTTCAATGGAACAGTAAACGGGTAAATATGATACTACAAAAGAACTTTATAAATAGAGTAATTGTTGTTGTGTTTTCCACAGCAGAAAACACATATAAATACTACATCAATCGACACCAAATGACAGTTATAAACATCCAAGCATTGTGTCCTTTGGATGTAACTGCCAACTAAATTAACTACCACTTAGCTGCCTGCAAATGGGCTGTTTGGGTTAACACTTTGGACCCATTTTGCAGACTTTATAATTCGACCCAAACAAACATAATACAAACTTAATATTGTCTTAACATATGTAAATAAACTTTGATATAAATAAATTAGAGGCTAACACTAGTTAGTTAATTCATAATTTGCACTAATAATGTTAGTTAGTCAGTATTAATTAACCTTAGTATAGTAAACATCATTATCTGTAAATAGCAATAATAAGTTCCATAAAACTGTATATCTATAATGAAATTTTGGTGATCTATGAGCAAATGTTAACCAGAGAATGATAAAAAAGCTATCTGGGTGGGCCCTGATTCTATCTTAACCATGCAAAATATATCTATCAATATGTTGTGACTGTTAACTTGTTCTTACAAACTCATTTAATATATATCTTTTCTGGTTGAATCGAAAATGGGTTGTTGCTCAATCGACCTAGGAATTCGATTCAACCATCAAATTTCTCATATCAATCATAGTGGTATTCGGTCTCGGTCTGTAGTAACATGTCTAAAGAATCGACGACGAATATCATGTTGTTCTGCTGTGGATGAACAGCAGAAGATATCATTTAGTGATGCTGAGAGTTCATTGATAAGTAGTCTTATCGGTATTCAAGGACGCGGTCGCTCTGCTTCTCCTCAGCAACTCAAAGTAAGTTTTGAAATTGATCATCATGGAATTATATTATTGAAAGCATATAGTTACTTATGTACATTTAATTGTTTAATAACTCACGTAAAATCTGTGAGAGTGTTAATTACGCTATGATATGTTCATGATTGTTTAGGAAGTTGAACAAGCCGTGAATGCTTTAGAAGCTACAATAGGCATCCCTGATCCGGTACGTGATACCAAAAACCATAATCTAACACCTTTACTTACTTGATAATAAATTGGTGAGGTTTATGAATTGGTTCAAATTTAAGTGTAAGCTCAATTCTGCAGACTAGCTCGAGTCTGATTGAGGGCCGCTGGCAACTAGTCTTCACAACAAGACCAGGAACCGCGTCACCAATCCAGGTTACACCTTATTAAATCTCACATGAATGTACAATCTAAACATCCAGCTCAAAATATTAACTAAAGATGAGTATTGTAGAGAACATTTGTAGGGGTCGACTTGTTCAGCGTATTCCAAGAAATTTATCTACAAACAAATGACCAACGAGTTTCCAACATCGTCAAATTTTCGGATGCAATAGGTGAGCTTAAAGTCGAGGTATGTTTGTGTCGAAGTTAGATAACCGTAGCAGTTAAGGTAAGTTTGACCTTTTTGTTTGACCCGAGGTTTATAACTCAGGCTGCAGCTACAGTTAAAGATGGGAAAAGGATTCTTTTTCGTTTTGATAAAGCAGCATTTGAGCTTAAGTTTCTTCCGTTTAAGCTCCCATATCCTGTGCCTTTTAGACTATTGGGTGATGAAGCAAAGGGTTGGTTAGACACTACTTACTTGTCGGAATCTGGTAACCTTCGGATCTCAAGAGGAAATAAGGTAACACTTATGTGCAATTAGCCATACTTCTTATTCTTGTATATAGTAGAGGTGACAATTTTGACCCATTTACTTAAACGGGTCAGATACGTAAAAAAAGTTAAAAGGAAACGGGTCAAACGGGCTGAAAGACACCCAAAATGTATCTTTATCAAAAAGGTCAATAAATTTTATGATCATATATGACCCACAAGTTGTTTATAAATTTAATTGGAGAAAGGCGTTTTGGTTTGACCCGACAGTTTTGCCCGCTCCGGACCTGCATGACCGCCCATTTCTCACGTCTACTTATATGCTATGTTAGACTCGGTTATCTTGAAATTAAGGACCACGAGCTATGTTGGTGTAGTGCAGGGGACGACTTTTGTACTTCAGAAGCAAACAGAACCTCGACAAAAGTTACTTTCTGCTATTTCCTCGGGGACTAAAGTGCTTGAGGTACCATTTCAGATCTTCTTGAAACTTAGGAATTTCTCATTTAAAAACTTGTTGAGCATGTGTTTGTCTGCAGGCGATATATGAGTTTGTTTCATTAGAGGAAAATGTAACGGAAGGCGAAAAACAGCTCGCTGAAGGCGAATGGCAAATGATTTGGAGTTCACAGGTCAGTTCTTCTCGATTTTGTCATTGTTGAATGGTGTTTTAGACATTTGACACAATCGTGTTAACTTTATTTTCGTTTCAGATGGAAACTGATAGTTGGATAGAAAATGCAGCAAATGGTCTTATGGGCTCACAGGTGGGATACATAAACATATCACCCTCTCTATCAACTGTTCGTTTGTTTTACTCGGACCGTGTCTATCCAACTTGCTCTACTTTTACTATTTTTTAGATTGTGAAAGACAACGGGAAACTCAAGTTTCTTGTCGACATTGCATTGGGGTTCAAATTCTCCATGAACGGAATTTTTGAGTACGTTTCTGATTATTTAAACCAAATAATAGAATATAAAGAAACCAACTCAGGGTCATAACAATGGGTACATATGTGACTGTACCTTAATTTTGGGATGCAGGAAATCTGGCAACAATGTGTACGATGTAACGATGGATGATGGTGCGATACTGATTGGACCCTACGGGATTCCAGTGGAGCTAGTAAAAAAATTCAAACTGGAAGTATTGTATGTGTTCAAAACTTATCTTTTCACTTTTATCTATTTAATGGACTTGTGATGAGTTTTGTTTGTTTTCAGATATTCTGATGACAAGATCAGGGTAACACGAGGGTACAGCAATATTATTTTTGTCCATCTTCGTGTTTGATCGTTGACCAAAACCCGCACTTTGATTTCCATACAAAGTAAGTTTTGGGTTTTCTTTCTTTACAGACCAAGATTATAATTACCATATTTACCATGCTTATAGTCTTAGAACGCCATCATTTCAGGTTCGAGAACTTGAAGATTATTGGTGATATATTGATGGTGATAATCAAATGTTAAATCACTTTAGAGTTGTAGATATGAAATCGAATTTGTAATTAATGTTGCTTCCATTTTAACCATGAATCGCAAACTTTGGTTAAAATTTTACGATTGAAGTCTTGAAATTATTTGCAACAAGCAAATCAAAGTTTTCATGGTTTCTAAAGTTGTTTTCAGATTTAAAAAGATTTCACTACCAAAAGCATTCTAGGGGTAAAAAGTTGAAGCTGTAACTTACACGTTAAACTAAAAGTAAAAGTCGACCCAATTGTAGTCACACTACGTAAAGTTTGAAACATCATAAACTGTAAAATTAAGTAAAATGAAAGAATTGTGACTACAGAAATGCTTTCTAAATCAAGCTGTTACGAAACTGATAAGACACGCATTCATTACTTTACCAATTGAGATAGCATATATGATACAGTGGACAAAAGTATAAGATAATCAACCTGCACTTAGAAGATTTTGTTGATCGCTACAATAATCATATATGGAAATGTTCCTATTGCATGTCAACATCTCAGATATCAGCTTTGAAGAAATCTAGACATGTTTTGCACGTTACATTAGACAAAAATATGGAAATGATAATGGCCGTCACACAATCATGGTAAAACCCACAAAATAGACTAGAATTGATGAATCGAACCAAAATATATGCAATGGTATATACCCCAAATTATGCCTAAAAGATGCCAAAGTGTCTGCAGTGGAACACTTGGCTATAACAAGGCTATGATCAATCAACAACCGCACATATTGAATGAACTCCATTCCAAAGTCAAATTGTTTGCATGCAAGGATAACTGAAATAAGCAGCAAAACTAAAGCAACTACGCTGGTTTAGCCATGTTTGACGTTCATCAACTGATCAACCACTTTGATATGCTTGAAACCGGGTTACTTGATTTAGTCTACAATGGTCACTAAAAACTGACAATCTTGATTAAATCGAACTATATGGACGCCAACGGTTAATATATATAGTGTTGTATTCTACAAATACAGATGGTTAGATGTGCTTTTCCTATCCTTAACTCTCGGTTATAATCTTATATTATTACTCCAAAAACAAAAGTGTGCTCTTAATATGAATCGACAAACCATTTATGGAAAAAAGGTCAAAAATTTATTAGTATAAATCAACAATTACACAAAAGACAGTAGCCGTTTTTATCTGATTACCGTTGGATGGTAACCAAATAAATGCAGTCATAATTGGTACACTGGTAGGTATACTCCAATCACTAGACAAATTATTAATATAAAGACATTAGGCCAAATGTATACATCAAAGTTTCGCATAAGTAGGTTAAAGAACATCAACAACAAGTGCATTACAGATCTCCAACCAAATATATCATATGGTATCATAACATTTACCTAAAACCCTCTTTTCCCCCTCCCCCGCCCCACTTAACAAACCTAAAAAAGAAAAAGAAAAAAAATTACAAACAAAAAGCGAGCAAACTTGAGTAACTTCCAAAGCTGTGCCGGGAAAGACATCTAAACGCAATTTGCATATTTGGATAACTTGGATTCATTTGGACAAAAGACTATATTAACACGCAACTTTATGATTCTGCGAGTCCTTACTTCATACCTTTTCTTCATCCTTTGCAGACCCGTCACCTCCAACCGATACTTCAGCGTTCTTATCCACTAATGCTGCCCCATCGTCGTTTTCTTTTACTGATTCAGTTTCTTCCATACACACGTCCGTTCCTACATCCAAACCTTTTGTTTCCTCAACATTATTCGCAACATTGATACCAGCTTCCATAGCCTGCAAACCCTTTTCAACACTATCAGATTGCTTAACATCAGCATCATCACCATTATTACCCTCAAACTGTTGATTGTTTTCCTCCATAACCTCATTATTTGCAACTTTAGTACCAGCTTCCGTTTCCTGTATACCCTTTCCCATGCTATCAGATTGCTTAATTTCCGCATTAACTCCATCATTATTATCCTCCGATTGTTCATTATTCTCTTCCATAACCTCGTTATTATCCTCAATCGACCTACCATACCCTCTACTCTCGCTATCATTCTCAGAATCATTCTCCACAACTTCCTCATTAAGCCTCTCCCCACCTCGACTCTGCCTTTCAAGACGCTGCAACCTCATCCTCAAATCATCAAACTCACGTTCCATCAAAAACATCCGCTCTTTCAATATCAAATTCTCTTCCTCCAGCTGCGCTATATGCGTATCCTGATCATCAACCCTATTCTCCAAATTATAACTACTATGATCAACTCCATAATTCGGGTAAATCATCTCAAACCGACTCAAATCATGATCCAACCTCCTCTCAACTTCCACATGCTCCTCAACATCACTCTCACTCGACCCACCTTCCTCCTCCTCATCCTCCTCATTCACATCACCCTCATTCGACCTCAACCTAATCAAACCCTTCATACTCCCATACCCATCAACCCCCCACTCCTCCTTCGCCATATCCACCAAAACCTCCCTAGACGGAGAAAAAATCGGCGTGGGAAGCACCGCTGGCGTCACCGGACACGGTGACACCAGCGACGTGATCCCACCCGCTTTCTTCGCCCTAATCAAAAACGACGTAGTATTCCTAGGCGCATAAGGCGCCGACCTACCTCCACCACCATGATTACCACCACCACTAAACTTCTTCTTCCCAAAATACCTCCTCGCCTTTACCCTATTCTGCTGTTGCAACTCATTTAACGTTGGCGGATTATACACATTACTACCACCACCACTACCACTACCACTAAACGCGCTATTATTAGGTTTTTTACCCTTCCAATTCTTATTATTATTACTATTATTAATCCTATTATTCCCCGAATGTTTCTGTTTCGGTTTCGGGAGGGCGGATAAGTTCAAATTAGGGTTAGGGTTAGGGAAATTAAGCTGATCAGGTGGAGGCCACATGCCGTAACCACCTCGATTATTATTCGACATAATTGGATGATTCACAACAAACTGATTGACAGGTGGCAATTGTTGACTCATATTCATATTCATCATCTGCTGCTGCTTTTGATCATTCATTATTATTATATAATAACTATAACAAACAATAGAAACAGTTACAAGCCCTAATTTTATAAAAAAATTATAAAATCAAAACCCTAATACAATTAAAGAAGCAATTAACACAATTAAGCCCTAATTTAACGGAAGAAATGAAAATAGGGGGAAAAACAAGCCCTAATTCAACGGAAATGAAGATTTGGGGGAAATATAAGCCCTAAAATATAGGCTTTATAAAAAAAAAGGTTTATATGATTGAATGGATTTGATGGATTTTATAAAAGTTGTTAAGTTTTTTAATTGATTTTGTATTTGTGATTAATTTTTGGGATGGAATATGTGTAGGGGAAGAATGGGTGAAGGGGTGATGGTGGTGGTATTTATAGGGGGGGATGAGAGGGGATGTACGGGTGAGATTTGATGGAGGTGGTTCGTGTGGTTGTGATGTGTTTGTGACTTTTGGTGTCGGTTTTTCTACATGGTATGAGCTAATTTGCTTAATATTCAATTTTCTAAAGTTTAATTTTTGTTACTTTTGCAAGTGTTTTAAAAACCGGGTTTTTAATTGATCTAGTTGAGACACCAAGTTACTAGGTTGACCCGGCGGGTTTTGACCGAATTGACTCGGGTCACTTAAAACCTGACGAGTCTAACGGGTTCAACCGTTTTTTATGACCTGGTTTAATATGACCTATTTTTTTGCCGGAACCGGTTCAACCGGTTAACACGACCGGGTTGAACCGGATTTCAAAACATTGACTTTTTCGATTTCAAAATAATTTGTCCTGCTTTGACTTTTTGAAATCCTTTTTCCAACTTTTACTTTAACTTTTTTTTTTTTTTTTTTTTTTTCTTTTTAATATTTGATGCAAAATATATATGGATGGAAAAGAAGACTCCAAAAAGTCGAAACATGATAATTATTTTTGGACAGAAGGAGTATCAATTTAGTTAATACTTTATTGTCATGTTTATTTATCATAGAGATCTATAACTAACTACTCCATGTTATAATATATACACGACAATTTTGCATGAGGCTCGGAGGGTTGCCGAGGAGAAAAATGATGCTCATCATTCGGAACTAGGTATGAATGTCACCAAAATTGCCAGTGAAACAACAACTTTCTGAGCAAGAGTCTGAGACCCTCCAATTGAAGGATGACAATGCTGAGTTGGAGCGTGATTACACCAGGCTTCGGGGCAATTTATCTTCATTTTGAGGAAATGGTTCGGAAGTTTTTCCAGGATGACGAGTTAAGCCAGCTACAAGGGAAGCTTATGACCCTAGGTCTTTAATTAGATATTTGTCAATTAATTTAGATGCGTCCTTTTGAGTTTTGAAAGTTAGTTTCAAGTGAAATGATGGCAAAATGATTATTAAGATTGTGTCACATGCGTATGCATCTAGCTAAACGATAGAAACAATCTTAGGATGCATCTAAGTTAATAGGATGCACTTAATTCATGTCGGTGGATCTCACATGTGTAATTTTAGTTACTTTTTTTTTTTTTTTTTTCCTTTCATTTTAAGATTATTTATCATTTGATTCTGAGTATACCTATTTTAAATGCATTTATATATTAAAAGTTTGTTAAATCTTAATAAGGATAAAACATTGTCTAAGATAAATTTTGAAGTGTCGTCCTTGTTAGCAAATTGATTGATTTTTCAGTATATTTATTGTTTCTTTTTAAAATGTTGTTATAGTGTACACTTTCTTTATTTGGGTAAAATAATAATAATGTTGCTGGAAATTCATATTTGAAACTCAAAAAGTAAATGATTTATAATGTATGATAGCATCTAAATGAAAATTTGTTTTTATCTTTTGACGGTTGTGATTTAAGTTTACTTCTATTAGTAGAAAAGGCTTTTATTTTTATTTATTTATTTTTAATAATTAATGGTACATTCAACCAATGAACAATGACTTAATTATTCAATTGCTACGGTTCATCCAGTCATAGTAACTACTCCCTCCGTCTCAAATTTATAGTCCCTCTTTCCATTTTGGGTTGTCCCAAAATTATTATCCCCTTCCAAATATAGTTGTGAATAATGTAGCATGTTTACTATATTGCACCTAATGATGCTAAAAGTTACAAACATCATTCAAAGATTTAATTAATGGCAAAAATGTAAAAATGACATTTTGCAATAAACGTAAGAGAGAGAATGCAGTAATGATTATGTTTTCTTAAACTGTGTGTTTTTTGTCGGGGGACAATAATTTTGAGACGGAGGAAGTACAAACTTTAAATTTAAGTAATAACATTCTTGAATTATCAAAACTACTTTAGTCTCTCTTAGGGAGTATTTTGTTTCTTTCCAAAAAATCTTTGTGAATCCATACAACTTTAATTTTTCCGCTTCTTTGTCCCGGCTCTTTGACTTTGAATTCTTTGATTTCTTTATTGACTTTGTATTCAACTCAGAGTCACATATGAGACATAAGGACTTTTATGGAATCCCCACTCATATTCCATTCGTACGACTTCAAAAAGAATATAGCCTCATTCAATTTTGCCCAACAATAACGTGCCATTAATAGAACGAATAATTATTATTGCTAATCCTACACTAATCATGTATAGATTTTTTTTTCTAGACATAATTATTGTTGTAAAAATGCATATAAAAAGATGCGTGTTTCCAGGAATTTGCGCGCACGGGTAGTTTAAACATGAGACAAAAAAACAGTTTTAACATATATCAAATGTGACTCACAATGCAAAGAGGGTGAATGACCCAAAATGAACTCATGCATCTAAATGTATCACAAATTTCATAATCAAGGTATTTTACCAAATACTACAAAATTTACACCCTCATATTTTACATACAAAACTACTAAAATCTGCAAATACATGCGTTCAAGGTCCAGCACTTTACATGTACAAAAGCCGACATAAACAATTATATCCCAGAATTTGGGTTGTTTCCTGCAAGGATGAGAGAAATTTCCAGACCCCGACTGAACGCTTGATTGAACATAAGTCGGGTTTGAAAGGTTGAGATAAAAGGGAACCACGAGCCGAAGGCAATAGGAATGAAAATCAGCATTCCCATTCCAGCATCGTATAACCGAGCAAGAGACCTCACTGATTTCCATAATCCAATCTTTTTCAACACAGGTTTCCAAGCCACACAGATCTGGAACAAAAGCATGCCCACAACACTACAGTTAGTTATATAAATGAGACCCAAAAATGAAAATGTCAAAAGAAGAGAAACATACCGAAAGTATTCCCCAACCAGTGGGTATGAATGCCAAGATGGAAGCCAATATGTCGGTCATAGTAAGTGAAGAGAGTGCAACGGCAACGGATATACCAGCAATTGCTAACAGGAACGCAACACCTTGTACAAATCGCAAGATCAGTTGGAAATTCACTGATATTTTTTGGCTGAATGTGAAAATCTGTCGGAAGAAAAGGCCAAGTTAGAAAAACAATGCTCGAGTCAAAAACAATCATTGCCTTTCCAAAAAACAAAAAATAAAAAATAATAATAAAAAACTGGAATCATTTTTAACTTTTTAAGATTTGTGCTAAATTTTGTTTACCTTGAAAAGGAATATAAGTGCCACAAGCACAAGCCACGAAAACCCATAATACTGCACAGATTGTATACAATTAGTACTCTAAGGTCATTAAACCAATGAAGAACTTGCCTGCATGATAAAGGGAATTCTTACTGATAATGATGTGTTTGATCCTTGCACATCCAGTTTGTAAACGATGCCGTACTGGAAGATGAAAAATCGAAGACTCAAAATAGTTTCCATAATCCTTCCTCCAAGTGTTCTGATATGAGACTGCAAATTACATTTCACAATAAGTATTAGTCAACAGTAAGTTTTATTCAGAAAGTAGTAAATGGGACCCATGAACATATGTATTATTCCACATTGCATAAAAGTGGAAAAAAAACAAGATAGTGGAAGTGAGTCAACAAATTCATGCGGGTAAATTATTCCATACCAATTCTCCATCCCACCAAGCTTCCCAGCTTTCTTCGCCTTTGACACCGATTCCGCCTCTATAAAAGAGCCAATTTGTCCAATCTCGGAAGTCCTCAACCGTCCTACACAAGTGAAAAAGTATTTAAATGCAATAGAACAAAACAAGATAAGATGATGTATAAAGTATAATTCCGAACAGCAACACTTACTTCTGCCATTCAAAGCCGGATGGATTGAACAGATACGGAGCAAAAAGCCATGACAGTGCCATGAACCAACTGCTAACACTGAGAAGAATGTAGCCCACTAATCCTTCGTTATACCCATAAGATACATAGACAACTAGTAGTAAAACAACTTCCAGTCTGTATCAATAAATGGTAAATATCAGAAGTGTGAGGGAAATATAAATGTAACGAGATAGAAATAGGGAGAAGAAAGATACGCTTTAACAAAATGACTCCTTGAATAAAGCCTGTAATTCTCTGCGAATTTGATGTGTTGCACAACGAAGCCCCGGCCGGTTGCATGATACTGTTTGAAAATGAACTTGTTAGATCATGGTGATACAAATAAGAGTCAAAAAAGAAAGAAAAGTAGGAATAAACCTTTGCACCACCATGAAGAATCGTCCGGCCAAAGTAATGTGTTCTTGTTCCCAACGAAAAAGTGAAGAAAACAGTACACAGTTGAAACTGCATAGTGATAAAACTAACTATGGCCTGCAACATCATTCAAGTTGATAAAACTAAAAAGTTAAACACATGTAAATAACAAAATTGTTTTTATCAGAAGGCAACATCGAACCAATACTTTCAAAAGGACGTAGATCAAACGTACCCTTAAGAACCCTTGCTCTAAGATAAAACCCAAAACCATGGGTATGGCAGTAAAGACACCGATTTGAAACAGAAACTGTGTATTTAAAGCTGTATTCAGAGCTTTGTTGTCTAGGACTTCAGCTCTCGTTTGAAGATCTTCACCAACCCCAGACAATGCCTGAAAAAAAGTATACAATCATCTCAAAGGATGCCAAGACAAAACTCTAATAACATACTCTATAACCAAAATTTACAACTTACCAAATACAATTTGCCATAAAGAAAGATGTAAACAGTAAGCACCGTGAGCTGCAAACAGAATACAGAAGTTGTTAGTTAAGCAAATGATGGGCTGAAGTTTTTATTTAATTATTTATAAAGCACTTTTCATGTTCTGTGATCAAAAATCACCAAAGGTGCATACCATAGTGCAGAAGTAGTAACCGACGGTTGTAAAGAAGAACGAAAGCATCCGAAAGAAATCGAAAAGCTGTCCAAGTCTGTATATGTCCCTGCTAAGAACCTGCTCCCCGTTTCCTCCCGCCACTTTTCCTTCAAATAAAGCAATCTGGTTCAGCCCAACATCCCGTCCCTTGCCAACCTGAATGTACTCGTGATGAGTAATATTCCCCTGCCTCAAGGTTGAATTAAAACCTGCAATTAAAATTCCAGAGCAATTGTAAAAGTATTCTAGTAAGAAATAAAAAGAAGAAACAAAAAGAAATAACAGATACCAGCATAAATATCTTCACTAATGTTGATCACACGAGAAGCTTTGCTAATACCACCCCGTGTTATATGGAACACTCTGTCAAACACATCTGGATGCCCATAATGCATGCGAACCCTGAACGTATTTTAAAAGTAACATCATGATGCCATTAACTACATATAGCTTATGAAAACTATTAGAATCTTGAACTTACTTCAGCGGAGTTGCAAGAACACGCTGTCCAAGGGTTACAAAGCTGGTCTCTTGATTGGACATGAAGGATGCTAAAGAAGAGACACTGCATAAATGGCTCAAAAAATGAAGCTGGATGTACAAGTAAATGTCTAGTTGAAAAAATAAAACTATAAATATTACAACTTATAGTTTACCTTCCTGTGAATACATGCTCCCTTACACCGAGAATGGTAGGGGGGCGGATACCATGATAAGCATGGAATTCTTCAAGAAGATTTCTCATCTTTAAAGCTTCCTCAAAATAGTTGTCCTGGTTCATGTCTATTGTTTGGCACGCATTTCCACGCGTAAAAACAATCGCGTGATTTTGATTTTCAGGTTTTCCCTCACCAAGTTTGGGATTCCCTGGCAATTTTATAGAATACACTTCCTGCATAATACACCTCTTGAGTTAAGTACGTAGATAACAAAGCAAAAGATCGTGCTCATCTTAATGAAATACATGTAGAATATCAGGAGAGCTTCAGAGGGGAGAAAAAAAATAATAATAATAATCAACGGCCCGCAAACAAAAAAATGGAAAGAAAAAATAAATAATAACCTTGTCTTTCCCGTTGATATCACCCTTCACAAGCTTAGAGAAAAACTCTTTGTTTACTTTACCCGCAGTCAAAGTCTCAACCTCATCAATATAAGCAACTCGAAGTGCTTCATTTCTGTAAGGAAACCACACAATTGGAATATCGTTTAAGAACTTAAAATCACAACAGGAATAGTATAATCACATGCAATAGCATTAGAGAATACAATTAGCCAAATAAAGATGAACTCGACAAAGCAAACATATATCTCACTTTTGCAATAACAATCCAATATCAGCAGCCTGTGGCTTCTGATCTTCCTTCTGTTTCCCATATATCTGGCACGTGACAACATAAGTGAATTTGAGGTCCGCGTGAGCTCTTGCTTCAGGAGAAAACTCAAACCCTTTTGTATCTGTGGCTTCATTCGCAGGAATTGCTGCTTCCATATCTAACATACATATCCCATGTAAATATTAAAACATTCCTGATACAGCAAAAATTAAAATAAATAGATATAAATTAATATTCTGGAAACCAGAACCTCCAACAGTCATTCTTTCCAGATAGGCTTGAAGCATCAGGGCTTTTCTATAATACATCATTCCTCTCACTGCACATGGTTAAAGAGAAGGTAAATGATGCAAGCATTGGCAACAAAGTATATGAATATGGCAACTATATATAATGACGCTTCATACCAGTTCTTGCTAGTGTCTGTCCACGATATGATGCCCAAAACCGAAGTTCAAGGTTATCATCTTCATTATTGATAAGCACGGACTCATGAGTATTTTCATCACGACCAATCCGAGCAAGAAAGTTTTTCCACTCATCTGCAAATCCAAAACAGTGTTCATGAGTTTGATAGCCATTGAGAATAATAAACCTACTATTGAAGTCATGTACCTGGATAAATCTTTTGTAGGTAAAATAGAACAGATATCCCATCTTCATTTTTCTCAAGAAGCTCTTTTATACTGTATAGAACAGTCTCCGAATAGTATGGCGTAAAAACACTGGAAATTCAGAACTTTAATCAATACCCAGTTGGTGTTTTTCATAATTCAAATTCAAATTAAAACAATCAAATAAGACGCCCAACAAGTATATGTAACAATTTCACCTGAAAGATAACATCTCCCTAACAGGCTTGGTTCTAGGCATCGACATGAAAAGTGAGTTTGTGAAGAACTGCAACCTACGCCTTGCTTCAAGATTTCTAGGGACATATACTGCTGAATCCTTGATAGTAAGAAGAGAGTGCAGCCTCCGAATTTGTGACCTCTTTTGACAATTTAACATTTTGAAAGATTAAACGCTGATATAACAAACATGCAATGAAAGACCAACTAACACAAGTTTACTAGTATAAAAGTCAACGTACCAACTCGGGATCTCTTGGCCATGTCAGCTTTGAGAATAAACGGCCTTCTTTTCTTGCTTTTTTTAAAGTATTCCACGTGGCATAATTTCCTCTGTTATATGAAATAACAAATATTTTTATGTTATAAACAGAACTTAATGTCAAAAAGTTATAAGAGACAACTCACTGACACACACCTCATATCGATACTTAACAAATCGAGCTGGATCACATCATAAAGATCTAGAGCGGCATTAACAGCACCAGTCTCCAGTTCAGGTGTTCCAGCTTCTTTCTGTACATTAGCATGTAAACCACATTATTACTGTAAAAAGCTGAAAGAGCATAAATTGGCTAAAATAATCATCTACGCACCAGAATTCCCATAAGTGCAGTAACTTTTTGAATAACAAGTGCCAGTTTCTTCAGTTCAAAGTCAGAGTGGATGGTTCTTTTAACTATACTTCCTTTTATGTCTTCATATATTCTTTCAACCCTGCAGACAGCAAACAAATGAATACATGATTGGAAAAAAAAAATGCTATTTAAAGAACTAATAATATTTCAAGTCTAGAAGAATCATGGGCAGATTTGATAGATGTTATAAATGAATTCATGTTAATATAGGTCTTTTTTAAGTAGGGTGGTCGAAATATGCAAGGTCAGGTTAATCCGCAGATACTTTTTTGTCCATTGTTCTGTAAATTAAATAGCTCACAGGTTAATTATTATTACATAAGTAATACCATTAAAGTATCAATGTAAATATTTGAATATAAACAATCAACAAGATTGTATGGGTTATGGCAGACTTTGGGTCAGCGTTAACCCGTTTGAACGGTTCGACCCATTGACCCACTCCCCTTTTGGCTAATTTTTTTATTTGGCCGGTTTGAGATAAAACACAACCATTCGCAAGTAATTAAGTAAAAGAGTTGAGACCTCTAACATACACAGTCTGAAACTACACTATTCATGTTTTTTGTACAGCAGTTGAAAACTTACCACAACTTCCCGTCATCATCGAAAACTGAAGTCAAGATATACTTGACGGTATAAAAACACTCCTCAACTGCATATCTCATGTAATCATCCCTAGAAATCCTATCCCACAGATCTTCTTGTGAATCGCTCTCTCCAGCAATATCTTTGGCAACAAATATCTATACATACCAAAGAAAGGATAATATTCAGAAAAGAAACTGAAAAAGAATAAGAATAAAAAACGGAAGTTAAAGTACAACCTTGCTAGCTAGAAGAAAAAGAGGCCACTGAACCATAGGAACAGCACCAGTATTTTTGGGCATTTGAAGTAATTCCATTTCCCTGAAAACATAATACATCATAAACTAATTCTAGAAAATGCAACAACCAACAAGTCCTGTTAATATAGAAGTAAACAAATAACTCACAAATTAGTAATATAATCTTCTTCTCGCAGATTATTTACAATCTCATTCCAAAAGGGTGAAAATCGGGCAGCATCAGACTTGTCTTTCCCCAGAACCTTTGCATAGAGGACAGAAAATTTCATGTCAGAATGAAAGTAAAAAGGATTTTTAATGGAAATTGTAAAGCTGTGACCTGTGATAATAACAAATTATCTAGTTACCTGACCATTTACCCTATCCCTTCTAGCAAGAGGAATATGAAGGTTGTCCATAAATGCCTCAGGGAACCTCTCAAAGAGTTTGTGGACAGCACCCAAAGACCTAATCTGAAAGAATTAAGAAACAAATTAAAACTCTCTCTGGCTATCTCAAGACACATATACAGAAGAGGGTATGATTTAAGTCTAAATATTCTTACCTCACCAAGACGATCTCTAGCTCCAAGCAAGAAACCAACAACAGCGGATATAATGGTGTAAAAGATGTGGATGTCTAAAAGATAGATCTGCAAGCATTTCAAACAGAAAACAAGATTTCACAAACATTTAACCTATTATGTTCAAAACAAAATAGAAAACTAAAATAGTAGTACTAGAGGACAAGACTCATCGTAATTAGTCTTTATTCTTTCCATCGCATTTTTAGATTTTAGTTGTTGACTTTGAATTCAAAAAACAAGGATATGATGAACAAGGGATTCAAACCCAAGCCCTTGAAAACTAATAACTGAAGTTAATCAGGCCCATGGCATACTAACCACTTCTATTTATTCAGGAGAAATATATTTATTAAATATACTAATTTTAACAGAAAATAACAAAAGAAAGTAAAAAAGAGCTTACACAAAAGACAGGTCCCCATAAGGTAGCAACAGTCAATGCATTATGGTTGTCTGTATGTCAAATCATTAAATTACAAACTGATAAAACGATCTTTAATAAACTCCCAGGTCTAAATATAAAACTGGTAGAATGTCACTTACTTTTCGAAACAAAATCATGCCACGAATAGCGCACATCTTTAAAATCAATTATCAACCTTGTTGGTTTCACCAATGGCCTGATCTGCATAGCCAACAAATGAAGCAGATATATGTAAATAAACAAACAGAAATTATGAACTACATGCAGAAGAGTAAAACAAGTTGGTTACCTGGAGAAAATAAGCAAATGCAAACTTGGCCCCCAATACAACAAGCCAGAAAAGCAAATACCTGAATTCACAGCATGTCAGCCCTCCTGTGATTATAACTAAAAAATAGAGGTGCCAATTTGTGCCCAAAATCAAAAAAATGGGCTAATTTGTAAAAGATTGGTGCACATTTAGCCCCCTCCTTTTTTTGAAATGGGCATTAATGGGCGCATATTTTTTCTCAATTGGAGAACATTACAATTGTTTTTAAAGAAAAACATATAGATATATTATATTCAATTTTTTAAATATAAATGAGGTGTTACGTTTGAGGAATGTATTTCGTCGTTTTGTGTCTTTTCTAAAGAAATTCGTATAACATGAGCCCGTTTTGCCCGTACCCCTTTGGGCTTGAGCCCGTTTGAACTGTCGCCCGTGCCCACCCGTTTTGCCACCTCTACTAAAAAAGACATGAAACAAGTAAGTCATGAAGTCATTACAAGATATAATCAGTAGTTGCTTCGTACATCCCCCGTCCAACATAATAATGCTCCTGAAATATGAATCAGACAAGAAACAATATCATAAGTAAAAGAATATGATAAAAAGAGTAAAAATACTATATAAAGCTACAAGACAAAGAATGTCGACCTGGTGTATCCACTTGACTAAACTAACAATAGACGTATTATCAAAACGGTTGATCAGACGGTGGCATGATGGTAACCGTGCCAAAGAGCTCCAAAACAACTGGATGCCAGCATAGATGCCAATAACAACCATATATATTTTGAAAACAATTGACCCTGAAACTGAATCAGTCGTATCCTGGAGACCTTTCCTGAAATGAAACAGCATAAAAGGATATCTTGTGATGATCTTCATATACATTGATATAATTAAATGCAAATAAATAACTTAATGTGAAGAAGTACATACACGTAAAGGAAGCATATGAAAATGGTAGCAAAGCTAAACCAGATGAAACGAACAAAGATCCGTGATACAGCCAAGAGTCTTGTTGTAGAGTAGGCACCATACATCACCACAATGTCCAACGCACCTAAAAATTTAACAATAAGAAACTATAAAGTAAAAACAAGAACTTTTCATGATTATTAATGAAAAACACCTACTTTGAAGAAGCTTCATGACAAAGAACGTTGGGCCTAGACTAAGAAGTTCGCGTAATGTCTTGGAGTCAAGTCTTCCATCGTGAAATGCTATGATTGTAAGTCCCTGTGAGAAGGAAAATTTTCAGTGCCCGAAATGTAACAAGTCGAAGAAAAACAAAACAACATGGTCAAACCTGAAACATCATGAAAAGGAATATCCACAAGCGGTGGAAACTGTGATAAAGATGGAAAAACGTCCTGTGCTCGACGAATGATGTTTTCCCACGACGCTTGGTGGCGCTGGTTTTCAATAAATTCTGTAACAGAAAAGCCAGAGGTGGTCAGACTTCAGAGGAAGTTCCAAGGAAAAGCCACAAGTGATTTTGAAAGAAAATATGAATTTCTGACTGATCATAAACTGATTACCGTTGATCTTTTTGGTGGGCTTAAAAGGAATGACGAATGTTTGTCTAAAGGCCAGCCAAGTTTAAGACAACTACGAGACCTAAGGAAAAAAATTGAAATAGTATAAATACATTAATAAACCTAATTATCTAAATAAATGTCTTTAAATAAATAAAACTGACCAGAAGTACTCGTTAAAGTCGTCATAGTTTCTCCACGCGGAATGAGGAGCCTTCCCATCATTATTATTAGCGGCCTCCTGCAAAATTAAGTATACCTAGTTAGTATTTCTGCATCCATAACACCTAGAGGTGATAGATGGTCCGCTCAGGCGGGTTCGTAACATTGGTCAGAAGGGGATCGAGTCACAACAATTTATCATTTGGCACGGATAAAATGGGTCGGTTTTGGTTGACCCGAGACAATGTTTGCCGAAAACTCAAAATATTTAATTAAAAACTTCAACAATGATTCAATTTTTCAGTGAAGCGACTTACTGATAGAAATGACGCGACTTTGTCCTATTTGACTCATTTTTTTAAGCTAATTTTTAATTTCCCAGTTAAGACACAAAGCATAACCCAGATCAACCCATTCATAGGTGTACTGGTTGAAATTGCCACCTCAGATAGAACATTCCACATACACAACATTACAAATACTAACTTTTTGACAGTTCATCATAAATTCAAAAGCAACAATCATCCCACTCAAAGCAAGTAAAAACAACAATATGGTATGGTGAGCAACGCTTATCTTAGATAATTGTGATCCAAATCATCCAAAAAAACACGTCCTAATTTTGCAAAGTGACAAATAAAACACACGACATACCGCAGCAATAACATCATAAAGAGGGCAAACGACTTGTTCGAGAAAAGAAACACCATTTTCAGTAACACAACTGACGGCTGGTTTTGCAAGTTGCTCCTTCAACATATCCTCCATTTCTTCTCCCATCTGTTGATAAACTTTGAGTTAAAGAAATTTATAATATCTTAAATCAATATTTTAAATTTTTAATGCACCTCTGCATTCAAAGAATGAAGAACCCAAGCTCATTTTACTCTATTTGCAACACATGTTTTAACTTCCAAGCTAAGAAAAATCTTAATAAACAAAATAAATATGAACACCCACAATTTACTTCAAATGTTCCTACCCGATGAAATATGTAGCATAAACATTCTGGAAGGAAGCGAGCATTGGCAGCTTCACCCCATATTAAAAAGTACAAAGAGATATAAAGTACTTTCTTTTCCTTGTTAACATTGGAACTGCAAAAGCAAAGGAGAAAGATATAAGTATTTAAAAACACGCGTAGAATATTTCAAAAAAGACAAAAATAATTTAACATGCCATACTTGCTCCACATTGGCGGGATGCCCAGGTAATTACACCACTTGATGTAGTTATCAAGAGACTTTAAAAATACATTCTCCACAGCAGTCTCATCAAGTTTCTGAAACAAAACACAGTCCACGATGTTAAAAATGACTTTTAAGTGGTTATTACTGTTGCCTTATTGTAAAACATGCATCATAAAACTAGCTATAGAAACACAATCAGAAGGCTGGATGGAAATGAAACCTACCGGTTCATGTTCGTCAGGAGCACCAAATCGACTTTGCTCATTTGAAAGAAGATTCACTATATTCTCCCGTTGATTCGACACATTACCTTTCTGCAAAACAGAACAACAAAAGAACGGTCAAAAGAGTTGAAGCAATTACTTTCGATAGTTCAAACAAGAAAATAAGACATGGCAGTCTGTCTTCATGGCCTCGAATACTTTTAGACCAGCATACAAAAATATTGCAAATTATAATACCAATAATGAATAATTAACCTAGATACATTATCAACTACCAACCTGAAATCCAAATATATAGTGCAGAAAATCGAGAACATCAGCACTCCTGGTGGCGGGTATTGGAAAAGTACCAGGCAGCTTAGGAAGACCTCTAAAATACTTCAATGATGCGACTGCAGCACGGACCTGAGCATATATTCATCGCATCTTCAATAATAATAATAATAACGAAATAATAAACATAGGGACTAGCGAGAGGTACAAAAAAGCAAAAACCATGATATAAAATGAATAGTTAAAAACGCAATCACCTCAGGGAACAAAGTGATAGCATTTGTCATAGCAGGAGCATCAAGAGGTATAATATTATATGCGATCAAGTCTTCTGTCATAGCTTTGTCAGATTCAATAACCCGTTTTAACTGAAACATAGAACCAAACATTAGAAGTGCTATATGTTCACATATTATACAGATGGGTTATACTTATATATTATTAAAAGGAGAAAAAACCTCGTGGGGAATCAATTCTTCTGCTTCATCAGGAGAAAACTCTTGAGAAAGCTGCTCTAAAACAGTTCCCAACACTTTAAGAGTTGCAAAAACCCTTTTTCTCTTAATAGTTTTGCGTTCTAACCTGTTTTTTTATAAACATAGAAATGTATAAAACTAAATAATAATTAAATTGGATACAATAAGAATCTTAATAGGATAACGCAAAGAAGTTCGTTACTCTTGAAAGTTTCCACTAAAAGCGCCTGACTCCCTCAGCTCCATCTCCTCCTCACGTAGCTTATCGACATTATTCTTCTCGCGGTAAAGCTTATAGAACTCTCGTAAGCGAGTTATGTCTTGACTTCGGTCAAAATCAGCACCATCCCTCTTCGCTAATTTTTGCTGCCAAATTATTGTTAGAAAAACAGCAAACATGTCTCTAAAAAAACACGTCCTAATTTTGCAAAGTGACAAATAAAACACACGACATACCGCAGCAATAACGTCATAAAGAGGGCAAACGACTTGTTCGAGAAAAGAAACACCATTTTCAGTAACACAACTGACGGCTGGTTTTGCAAGTTGCTCCTTCAACATATCCTCCATTTCTTCTCCCATCTGTTGATAAACTTTGAGTTAAAGAAATTTATAATATCTTAAATCAATATTTTAATGCACCTCTGCATTCAAAGAATGAAGAACCCAAGCTCATTTACTCTATTTGCAACACATGTTTTAACTTCCAAGCTAAGAAAAATCTTAATAAACAAAATAAATATGAACACCCACAATTTACTTAAAATGTTCCTACCCGATGAAATATGTAGCATAAACATTCTGGAAGGAAGCGAGCATTGGCAGCTTCACCCCATATTAAAAAGTACAAAGAGATATAAAGTACTTTCTTTTCCTTGTTAACATTGGAACTGCAAAAGCAAAGGAGAAAGATATAAGGATTTAAAAACACGCGTAGCATATTTCAAAAAAGACAAAAATAATTTAACATGCCATACTTGCTCCACATTGGCGGGATGCCCAGGTAATTACACCACTTGATGTAGTTATCAAGAGACTTCAAAAATACATTCTCCACAGCAGTCTCATCAAGTTTCTGACACAAAACACAGTCCGCGATGTTAAAAATGACTTTTAAGTGGTTATTACTGATTTACTGTTGCCTTATTGTATAATATGCATCATAAAACTAGCTATAGAAACACAATCAGAAGGCTGGATGGAAATGAAACCTACTGGTTCATGTTCGTCAGGAACATCAAATCGACTTTGCTCGTTTGAAAGAAGATTCACTATATTCTCCCGTTGATTCGACACATTACCTTTCTGCAAAACAGAACAACAAAAGAACGGTCAAAATAGTCAAAGCAATCACTTCCAATAGTTCAAACAGGAAAATAAGACATGGCAGTCTGTCTTCATGGCCTCGAATACTTTTAGACCAGCATACAAATATATTGCAAATTATAATACCAATAATGAATAATTAACCTGAATACATTATCAACTACCAACCTGAAATCCAAATATATAGTGCAGAAAATCGAGAACATCAGCACTCCTGGTGGCGGGTATTGGAAAAGTACCAGGCAGCTTAGGAAGACCTCTAAAATACTTCAATGATGCTACTGCAGCACGGACCTGAGCATATATTCATAGCATCTTCAATAACAATAACAATAACAATAACAATAACAATAACAATAACAATAACAATAACAATAACAATAACAATAACAATAACAATAATAATAATAATAATAATAATAATAATAATAATGAAATAATAAACATAGGGACTAGTGAGAAGTACAAAAAAGCAAAAACCATGATATAAAATGAAAAGTTGAAAACGCAATCACCTCAGGGAACAAAGTGATAGCATTTGTCATAGCAGGAGCATCAAGAGGTATAATATTATATGCGATCAAGTCTTCTGTCATAGCTTTGTCAGATTCAATAACCCGTTTTAACTGAAACATACAACCAAACATTAGAAGTGCAAAAATTATTATATGTTCACATATTATACAGATGGGTTATACTTATATATTATTAAAAGGAGACAAACCTCGTCGGGAATTAATGCTTCTGCTTCATCAGGAGAAAACTCTTGAGAAAGCTGCTCTAAAACAGTTCCCAACACTTTAAGAGTTGCAAAAACCCTTTTTCTCTTAACAGTTTTGCGTTCTAACCTGTTTTTTTTATAAACATAGAAATGTATAAAACTAAATAATAATTAAATTGGATACGATAAGACTCTTAATAGGATAATGCAAAGAAGATCGTTACTCTTGAAAGTTTCCACTAAAAGCGCCTGACTCCCTCAGTTCCATCTCCTCCTCACGTAGCTTATCGACATTATTCTTCTCTCGGTAAAGCTTATAGAACTCTCGTAAGCGAGCTATGTCTTGATTTCGGTCAAAATCTGCACCATCCCTCTTCGCTAATTTTTGCTGCCAAATAATTAAGACAAAACAGCAAACATGTAATTTAGCATAACTAGTTAGTAACTGTACGAAAGTTGTCATTGACACCATATCATACCTTGATAACCGACATCAAGCCCGTTTTGAACTGTAGCACACCCCTACCTTCACTATTGGGATCTAGATTTTGAGCCAGTGTATACGCGTGTTCACATACTGCAATAAAGTAACAGAAAAACAGTTTTTAGCAATGTTTACAGGTTATAACTAGTAAGTAAATGAGAGAGAAAAAAAAAAACATACAAATTCTAGAAATGTTTGGATCTTCATCTTGGATTTCATCGGCTGCTCTTAAAATGGGATCAATGTCCCTACTGTTTGCAAGTGAGGACGGGACATTTCCAGCAATGCCGCCAGCAGGCCGTCCATAAGCATCCAAACCTGTTCTCTCCCTTCGAAGTGCAGCACGAACTAAACGCTCCCATAAATCCCCCACGTGAGACATTTATAAGCCTGTATGTGTAAGAAAATAGTCTCAGAAGCTATAACATCATCTCAGTACAATCTGGAACCAAAAGGCAAACAAAACAGACACCGAAATCATATCCAAAATCCTAATACAAGTATTTATGAAATCCAAACGAATGAATGATCAAGCACAATATTAGAAGTCCAATATTGACACTACGGCTCAATCAATAACTTCTACGTAACTAATTCATTGATTAAAATAATCAAAACGAACATGTACATAAGGCAGACCAGCAGTTTCGAGCTACTAAGTTCTGAACAACACTTCTCATAATTCTACGCAATATCCATCATCTAAATATAACCACACATAGAGATCCCAAAAACACGACATAAACTAAAGGAGTGTTTGTTTAGGCTTATTTTTGGGCTTATGAGCATATTTAACTCAGCTTATATTTCATAAGCTCATACTTCCGGCTTATTTTTTATGACTTTATGAAAAATAAGCCGAGTCAAATAAGCTCATAAGCCCAAAAATAAGCTCAAACAAACACCCCTAAGCGTCTCGTTTCTTAAAAATAAAGTTAAACATACTTATCACCAACCAAAAAAACCAACCATCAATACGACAATCAAATCCCCTTCGAGGTTATAAAATCCCTAACTTAACACAACACTAGTAAGTATCGCGGCTCGAGAATATTACATCTCCAAGAAACTCTTCACACCTCTCATATACTAACCCTAACAAAAAAATAACTAATAATAACACCATCCACACGCGCATACGTACCGCTATTATGCGACTGATAAACATGCATTCTAATCAAACCTATCTAGCTAACTATGCAAATTATTACCACCTGTTATATACAAACCCTAACAAGGTACAAAAGTAGCTGATAACACACTTCACACATATATAAGGCCGAAAGCTATTACACGAATCATAAACACAATTTACATCCAAAACTAACTATAGAAACTTATATAAAATAACTACTCGAACTTACCGCGATTCACTCGGTCATAATCAAGCCCTTAAAATGGAATAATTGCTTATCAAAAACATTAAAAACAAACTTAAACACTAATTTCACCGTATAATTTATCTAACCTATACACGAACAAATGCTATTACACAAATCACATTCAAAACTAACTAATAACAGCAAATTTAAATTTTATAATTAATTTAACCTAACATAGTGCTAACATCAACGGTCAAAATAAGCTACAAATTACATCCAAAACTAACTAACTAGCTAGCTACGGGGGTGTTTGTTGTTACATGTACAACTGAAGTCAAAGAGAAAGTCAACATAATGCACAGCACGTGACTCACACGTGCTGTAACCAACCCAAACCAATTTTCCCGCCCATTTTATCTTTGTATAAATTCTACATTTCTTGTGTAAACAATTCATTCATGAATGTAAACTCTTTCCAAATCTCTGTAAACAACTCTCTGTTATAATAACAAATCATTTCACTATTCAATTACAAATTGTATTCTCAATTTAGCAATTTCAATTGATTAGTGAGCCCTATCTTCAATCTATTAATAGGATTCAGATAGTGGAGGTTACAATTGGTATCAAGAGCCCTTTCTTGGCACCGATATTCATCAAGAACTGTTACATTGACGATTCTTGATATTCCGTTATCTTCTCCGGCGAAATTCCGGCAAGAAAACAAGATTACGGTCACGAAATCAGCCACCACTGATTTCATTGTTCTGATTGAAATTGGTTAGTGTCAATCATTTGTACGGCCACAAGATAAGCCGGGTTTTCCGTTAAATTTTCTTATCTTGAACAAGCTGGCCAGAAGCACTTGGATTGAGTAACCCAGAACAAGTCAGTGAACATTATTCCAATTGGTCAGTGTTAATCATTGTTGATGAGTAGTAATGTTACTGGTATAATGGTGGAAACAAGAAACACAACTAGAACTGCAGATCCTACAATGGAATCTCTCCAACAAACTATCAGTGATATGCAAAGATTGATGCATGAGATGAATTTGGAGATTGGTAGATTGAGATCT
>LBNU01027501.1:0-11429 GCA_014162995.1 Artemisia annua | reverse complement strand
CCTGTTCTCTCCCTTCGAAGTGCAGCACGAACTAAACGCTCCCATAAATCCCCCACGTGAGACATTTATAAGCCTGTATGTGTAAGAAAATAGTCTCAGAAGCTATAACATCATCTCAGTACAATCTGGAACCAAAAGGCAAACAAAATAGACACCGAAATCATATCCAAAATCCTAATACAAGTATTTATGAAATCCAAACGAATGAATGATCAAGCACAATATTAGAAGTTCAATATTGACACTACGGTTCAATCGATAACTTCTACGTAACTAATTCATTGATTAAAATAATCAAAACGAACATGTACATAAAGCAGACCAGCAGTTTCGAGCTACTAAGTTCTGAACAACACTTCTCATAATTCTACGCAATATCCATCATCTAAATATAACCACACATAGAGATCCCAAAAACACGACATAAACTAAAGGACTGTTTGTTTAGGCTTATTTTTGGGCTTATGAGCATATTTAACTCAGCTTATATTTCATAAGCTCATACTTCCGGCTTATTTTTTATGACTTTATGAAAAATAAGCCGAGTCAAATAAACTCATAAGCCCAAAAATAAGCTCAAACAAACACCCCTACTCGTTCCTTAAAAATAAAGTTAAACATACTTATCACCAACCAAAAAAACCAACCATCAATACGACAATCAAATCCCCTTCGAGGTTATAAAATCCCTAACTTAACACAACACTAGTAAGTATCGCAGCTCGAGAATATTACATCTCCTCGAAACTCTTCACACCTCTCATATACTAACCCTAACAAAAAAATAATTAATAATAACACCATCCACACGCGCATACGTACCGCTATTATGCGACTGATAAACATGCATTCTAACCAAAACTATCTAGCTAACTATGCAAATTATTACCACCTGTTATATACAAACCCTAACAAGGTACAAAAGTAGCTGATAACACACTTCACGCATACATAAGGCCGAAAGCTATTACACGAATCGTAAACACAATTTTCATCCAAAACTAACTAACTATAGAAACTTATATACAATAACTACTCGAACTTACCGTGATTCACTCAGTCATAGCCAAGCCCTAAAAATTAGAATAATTACTTATCAAAAACATTAAAACAAACTTAAACACTAATTTCACCGTATGGTTTATCTAACCTATTACACGAACAAATGCTATTACACAAATCACATTCAAAACTAACTAACAATACTAATAACAGCAATTTAAAGCTTATAATTAATTTAACCTAACATAGCGCTAACATCAACGGTCAAAATAAGCTACAAATTACATCCAAAACTAACTAACTAACTAGCTAAGGGGGTGTTTGTTTAAGCTTATATGTGGCTTATGAGCTTATTTGTGTTTCGGCTTATATTTCATAATCCCTAACTTTCTGGCTTATTACTTGTGAGCTTATATAAGTTTATTATAGTAGACTAGAAAGGTACCCGCGCAATACGGCGGCGGGTACCGTGTGATTATATTTTGCGTTATTTGGTTACACGTTTAGTTGTCTTCATGCTTTATAAGTAGAGATATTAGAGATGGTTAAGCCAAATAATTTTAGTTTGAACAACCAACCGCTTCCTAACCAACATGCTTCCTAACCAATTAATTTTAAAATCCTTCCATAATAAGCATGTAAAAGTCTGAAATTTAAGCCTTTCTAATTATAGAATAATCCCAAATGCATTATATAGTAATCTCATAAGCCTTTCTATATCTATATAGTAATATAGATATAGATATAGATAAACTTATAATCTTATATAAGCCCAAAAGTCTTAAAATAAGCCGGAAAAGCGGGGCTTATGAAATATAAGCCGAAACATAAGTAAGCTCATAAGCCACATATAAGCTTAAACAAACACCCCCTAAGTAAAGTAACTAGTACTAAAATATACCGCAATTCACTCGGTCATAACCAAGCCCCAAAATCTAACTTACGACACGAACAAACGCTATCGTAAACACAAATTACATCCAAAACTCAATAACTAACTAACTATAGAAACTTAAGTAAATAAGTAGTCGAACTTATCGCGTCAAAACCAAGCCCTAAAAATTGAAAAAAATTAATTTCACCGTATAATTTATCTAATCTATTACACGCTACGGCCGAACGCTATTACGCGAATCGTAAACACACAAATTACATCCAAAACTCAATAACTAACTATAGAAATTTAAGTAAATAAGTAGTCGAACTTATCGCGTCAAAACCAAGCCCTAAAAATTGAAACAATGAATTTCACCGTATAATTTATCTAATCTATTACACGCTACGGCCGAACGCTATTACGCGAATCGTAAACACACAAATTACATCCAAAACTCAATAACTAACTAACTAACTATAGAAATTTAAGTAAATAAGCAGTCGAACTTACTACACGAACAAACGCTATCGTAAACACAAAAATTACATCCAAAACTCAATAACTAACTATAGAAATTTAAGTAAATAAGTAGTCGAACTTATCGCGTCATAACCAAGCCCTAAAAATTGAAACAATTAATTTCACCGTATAATTTATCTAATCTATTACACGCTACGGCCGAACGCCATTACGCGAATCGTAAACACACAAATTACATCCAAAACTCAATAACTAACTAACTAACTGAAATAATAAGTTATAAACAACAAACTAAAACCCTAATTTCAAACAAATAAGCAATAAATAAGCAATGTTAATATCAACGGGTGAAATTCAGCTGAAAAAGAAACAGAAACTAACCGGAATGAATTGAAGATCGTGGCAGGCAATAAGATCTAGGTTTTATAAATTTAAAAAAATAAATTGAATTATATAAAGTCAGAGCTCATTTAGTAGTAGTAATTAAATAAATCAATTTGTGGTTTGAATCTGTATGGAAAAGAGTATTAAATAAATCAATTGATACATGGGTGGGCCCGGTTCATTCATTTTCCTTATAATATTGTTACTTTATGAAATGGGGTCCATACATATTCCCTTATTTGGTCTTGATTTAGAAAGGATGAAAATTGAAGCGCTCCTCAACCAGACGTAACAACAGCTAAGGGCCCACATGGACCCACTAGTATTTATAATCATCTGAATCTAGAAGAAAAAAGAAACGGCCCCTTTGTGACTTATGTAACTTCAGGTAATATTGTTGAACGATTTTCTAGGATTGTACATATTATTGATACTTGCTATTTGTCTTTAAAATAAGCAATTGAGTGATTACTTTCAAAACATAAGTTAAGCATTTCCCGGATTCGTAGCCAATGCTATGATGTAGTTGCAATGTAAGAGGCGAGTTTAATGGTCTAAAGAGCTTGATTTTGAAGGATAATAATTGTTCTTATTATGTCCAATGCTTCACACACCAACTTCAGTTAGTCCTTGTTGTTGTAACTAAGACAGATATCACTTGGCTTTTTACTCAGATTGGTAGGGTGGTGAATGTGGTTGGACCTTGTAAGCGTAAAGATATTCTTCGAGAGAAACAACCTGATAAAAATCGTGGAAGCAATGTCTCTTGGTGAAATTGAAAATGGTAGAGGCTTACACTAAGAAATACCTTTCAGAGGGCAACCAATACACGTTGGAGCTCCCATTGTAAAGAATTAATAAACATTGATATTTTGTTCCCTTCTATTGTATACGTACTTTGGCATGTTATGAGGGATGGTGTGAGCGCTACTCAAAAGGGAGAAGCAAAAAGACTATTAGATTGATTATCATCTTCTGATTTTGCTTTTACTTCAATAATGATGAAGAATATCCTTCGTATTACAAATAGCTTGGCATTAACCTAACTAGAAAAAAGATTTGGATATTGTAAAAGCAACGTAGTTAATTCGAATAACAAAAAGAAGGCCAAAAACGATGAGAAGTGATGGATGGGAACATTGTTCAAAGAAATAGGAATCATTGTTCAAAGAAATATACATTTGTCGCAAGTATAAAATTGCTATTCCAAAGATGGATGATGCATATAAACTTCCAGGTTTGTCAACACAAGTATAACATAGCACTTAATTTAAGTATATTTTTAACATATAAATAATTAACATAAACTAGTTTTCAGGTAGACCTCATCGTTTGGCTCATAAAGCGACACTCCTTCATCATTATTAGATTGAAATATTTAAAGCGGTGATAGTTTCGGTTCTTCACGAAGTTAATAACAGATTTAATGAGGTCACAACATAGTTGCTAGTTCGTATGGGTTGCTTGAGACCAAACGATTCCTTTTCGGCTTCAACAAGGATAAGTTGGTTTGTTTAGCCGAACTCTATTCATTTTTCAGAGTTAGATCGTGTGTACTTGGATGATGAGCTTGAGGCATTCTTATTTGACATGAAATCTAATCCTAAGTTCGCTTAATTATAAAAACAATAAAACTAAATCGAAAATTCATTAAGATAAAAAAAAATGTTGTAGCACTTATGAAATTAGCAGCCATGACCACAACTTATACAAATCGCACAAAATCACATGACCACAAATTATACAAACTGCATAAAATCATCATTTGTTGCCACACATCAAACTTTAAAATATATGTCAAAGCTTCAACAAACAAACAGAAACACATATCCAAAGCATCTAGAGCGAAATAAAACACAACTTGTAGAACGTCATATAATATTAACACTTATAAACACATATTAGACTTATCATAAAGCTTAAAACAGAAACACATATCCAGAAATCCACTGATAGCATACAAACTAAAAAAAGACACTGAAATACCATATGTCAACCAATCAGATGGCAATGAGATGTCGGTCGCAATTGTCGAACTACCAAAACCACTAAACATTCACCACTCCTTCAAATCTAACTCAGCTTAATGAAATCACCAGTGTGTGTATATTTAGAGAGAAAAATAAGGGTTACGTGTGTTTTGATACTATGAGGATCTGAAAGAAGACAGATTAGGGTTTAGACATGTAGCTATTGAAGGAGACACATACATTGCCTGATTTATTAAGCCTAACGACTTAGTGACGGGCCAACAAACAACATGATGCCCCAATTACAACCTAAAAACAAAAATGGACCAACAAATTACCAAACGACACAGCCGAAACCACAAAACAACATACCATAACACAAAATGATGCCTTTTGTATAATAGGTAATATAGAGTGATGCTGTATTTTTTTAAAGTTCTATTAGAAAATGCGTATATAACATTACAGTTGACTTTATTCCCTAGTTGGCCATTTAAACAAACTGACAAAGGCGGCAGTTGACCGTTACTAACCACCTTTCAAACATACAGTTAAAATTTTCCATCAGGCCTGCATAAACTCAATCTGTCATCTTCCATTTGTCTGTTATCTCTTGTAATACCTTTCACCATCTTTGTCCCAATAGTCATCTTTTTTCTTTTCTCTTCATATCATTCAAACTTTTCACAATGGCACTCACTCACCCATCATTTTATTACAATTCTTGGGTAGTAGGGTGTCCGATATCTGGGACCTGTTTTACAAACACGTACACCGTTGTGCCCATGGCATATTTGGTTTTTGGTTCATATCGAAAATATTGAAGGTATGTGTTTTTTTGTTAGTGCAGAAGTAGACTTAGTTTTCGGTTATCCGTTATGTTTATTTGCTTACTTTCTGATAAAACAAGTAGATTCTGATAAGTACGTAGGGAGTTACTTATTTCGGGGGTGTTTTTTAAAGCTTATATATATGGGGTTATGAGCTTACATGATATGGGCTTGTGTTTCATAAGCCCCATTTTTCTAGGCTTATTTATAAGTTTATGAACTTGTTTTTCATCTTTAAGGCTTAATAAGCTTATAAGCCAGAAAAATAAGCCAAAAAATATGGGCTTATGAAATATAAGCTGATATCATATAAGATCCGAAGACCGTATCTAAATAACAAAATTTTATAAATTTTTTTTACTAAAACTTTTCAACAAATAATTATGTTTTCTAGTATTTTTCATTTTTTTTTTACAAAATAAGCAAATCAAAAGACCATTTCCAGATAATAACTTATTTTTAAGCAGAAGCAATCCCAAACACCCCCTAAGAATGTTAATAGCCGCGTACCCTTATGTAGTCATGTTTTTTAAGTGATGAAATGAATTTAGAACTCTTTGTTTTGTAAATATCATAGTAAGAACTGTTTGAAGACGACAAAATGGCAATGTCGTTGGAAGATCTACTTGTGGACGAGGGGTTCAAGGGTAGGAAATCGAAGACGATAACTAGAGCTTCCACTGGAATTCTGCCGAAAAGAATACCAATTTACCCAACCCGAGATGAAAACAAAGTGGGACGTGTAAGAAAGACTGAAAGGGCGTATTCGGATGCAAATCGATATGATTTGAGTGCTGAGTCTCCAGTGAGTGATAGAGTTAAGGGTAGGCGATCGATTGATGTTGTCGGAAGGTTAAAAAGTGATACTAGGGAGAGGCATGCTAGAAGAAGCTCTGAAGATATGCAGGGTGTTAGATCCATAGAGTCGTCGAAACAATCGTCTATTGACGGGATAGTCGTAGATGGATTGCAAGATAAAAGAAGGTATAGAGATGCCCATCTAAACGGTTCAAGTGGAAATTATCAGAAAATCGTAAAACAAACTGGCTCGTCGTCTAGCAGATCAAGTATTACACAGAGCAAGGGGGACAAACAAGATAGCAGGGTTCGTGAGCCTGTTAGCATCGACCAGTCTGGTTCTCAATTTGCTCTTGATAAACTCGCCATCAAAGCCATTATATCTATATTAAACGATCATACTAAGCGTTTTATCATGGACCAAGATGTCCGGACATCACTTCTTCGCAATTGTCTTGATTTGTTCAATTTTACCGAGAGCAAAGTGATATCCAACCTAAAAGAAGCCATAAAAATAGTTGAAAGAGCCGCAGACGAGCTTGCCGATGGAAAAGAGCTGAAGAAAGCTGCTTTGCAGCTTAGTGTGATCACGGGTTTAAGTGCTAATGATATAAAAGATGGATTTACAAATGGGATATCCAATTCCGTTTTATCAGCCTGTGGTCATCTTTACTTAAGTGTGATATACCATATACAAAAGAAAGAACGGATAGCAGCCCGGCATCTTTTGCAAGTTTTTATTGATTCTCCGTTCTCCGCGCGTACAAAGCTGGCGCCTGATCTTTGGAACAACATTTTTTACCCTCATTTATTGCATTTGGATGAGTGGTATAATGAGGAAGTTAATTCACTTGCAGATGATGCAGGTAACACGAGGAAGCTAAAGAAAGTTAAGAAATTATATGACGAGATTGTAGATGTTGGTACCTATGAATTTGCGTTGTATTACAAGAATTGGCTCACAGATGGTGTCGAAGCACCCACTATTCCTACCATCAATGTTCCTCTGGTTTCATTTAAAGGAATCCAGCAAGGAGGGTCGTTTGGTTCATTTGGACACTCCTTAGATTTCAGTACCCCAGCCAATGCATTTACGCCTCTGCATATAGTGAGCAAGAAGTCAAGCGATTCTGCGTGCAGCAATCGTCAAACTGTGCAGAGATCGGATGATAGTAGAAAAAGCTTTGACGGGTCTCTGGTTGAAGATAAAATGACAGTGACACACTCTTTGGAAAATGAATATATAGATTTTCATATCAAGCAATATAGTGAATCAGATCAGGTGAGAGTTAAACCCTTTTTATCTTACAATCATTACCAATTGCACACACTATAGACTTAGGAAATGATGCATATTTTCTTTTGAAAAACTCCAATATAGCAGGATGTGCTGGTAGCCCAAGAAGCACTGGAACTGCGTAGAGCAAATGCATTGGTAAAGTTTAGAAATGCCATTCTGCCTCAAGATGGTCCGAAGAGCACCAACATGTCACCATCACTTCCAATTGGAAAAGTCAATGAACTTACTATCAAGATGCTAGCAAAATCTATTTTTGAACAGCCACCAGTCGAGAGATCCGTTGCTGTTATTGAAACCTATGATGCACATCCGGTAATTCTACTAAAATCACAATGTACATTACTAATTCAATTCCTTTCCTTAAGCCTAACATTATGTTTATGTTCTTGGAAATGTAGCAAATTGAAGCGAGACCTGTTGGTGGAGGGAAAGGACGATTTTCGTGTGATATCCCTCATGATTATCTATGCCCTCTAACTGGATTGCTTTTTAAGGATCCCGTGACTTTAGAGAACGGTCAAACGTATGAGCGAGTAGCTATTGCAGAATGGTTCAGTAAGGGCAACAAAACTTGTCCTGTAACTGGAGAAATCCTGGAACACCATAACGTGCCACACATTAACATTATTTTGACTAGTGTAATTGATGGATGGAAAGAAGAGCACTGTAGGAATATATTAGCTTCTGCTTGCCAGTTGGCAGGAAGCCCGTGGGAACAAAAATTTAAAGACGAAGAAGCTGTTTTCATATTAGAGCAGCTTCTTACTGTTTTTGGTGAAGAGGAGGATAAAAGAATCGGCAAACACCTACTTGCATTTGGTGGTTTACATTTTGTCATTAAACGGTTTGAATATGGAGATTGGGATGAGAAGACTCGTGTGGCAGCGTTGTTGTTATGCTGTATTAAAGCTGACTCTAGTTGTCGAATAAATGTCACTAGAAGCATTGATAAAGATTGTTTATTTGAGCTACTTCACTGCAAAGAGGCAAAGTCGATTGCGAATGCTGTGTTGCTGCTTTTTGAACTGGTTTGTCTTAACAGGTATGTCAACCCTTTATTGTTCTATCGTCATACGCCTATGAGCAGATTGCCCAATAAGAAAATCATCCAAATTTCATAAAAATACGTTAGGGCCACCACTTATGAAGAAGTGAACATGGTCAAAATTTACCAACATGTGAGCTGCCACATAATCATTTTATACCGGTTTCAAAAATTTCCTGGCCTAAAGTAAATTCACTACCTGAAATAGAACATCAGATGTCACACCTGTGTTGGTTACCTCTTTTATGCAATTATCAGTGTTATATTAATCTTCTAAAGAAATCATTTACATTAATTCTTATTTTCCAGGAGAAAGGATGTCCAGTTTTTCGTAAATGGCGTACACAAGGAAAGTATTCTGAGCTCAATGCATGTTTTACTGGTTTATCTCCAGAGTTGTTCACCTGCACAAAGACCTTTGGTTGCTGTGCTCCTTTTACACTTGGATCTTATGGTAGATCAACAAAAATATAACACATATAGAGAACAAGCGGTTGATACCACCTCTCTCGCTCTTGATTCAAGTCTTTTAGATGAAAAGGTTCGAGTTAGTTGCTGTAGAGCACTTCTTATATTGGGAGGACGCATTTCTTTTTCTGGGATGGTAATGACAGAAGATTGGATTCTAAAGAAAGCCGGTTTCCTTGATGGTCCCGAGTTGAAGGTCCAAGAAGATGAAGTACCAATGAAGGATAATATTTTTTCGGTAAGCATGTTTGGATAAACGGATTCTGCTTCTGATTCTCTAGCAAATCTGTTTGTGTCGAAATTGGTTTGCATAGTAATTGTGACACAATATATTTGAATAACCATTATTGTCGTTAAATTGTGTAGAATTCAAACATTATACACGAGTGCAAGGAGGAGGAGGTGGCTGTTAACAAATGGCTGATGAAGATCTCAGCATCACTTCTTGGTGATCAGAAGAAATCATTTCTTTATTCAATTTCGAGATGCTTAAAATCTGGAGATAGAGAAATTACTCGGGTCTGCTTGACAACAATGGCATGGTTGAGTTCTACACTTGCTTCTTTACATAGTTATAAATCTCAAGTCTCAGTATTCTCAATTGTCATCAATCAATTGAAAGAAAACCTTAAAGATGGCGAAAGTTTAGAGCACAGAATTCTTGCAGCTATGTCTCTGCTACATTTCAGCAAAATTCCAGGTTGGCATTTTTCTCTCCCCAATTCTTACAGTTTCCATCTCTATTATACAAGAATATAAAAATTCAATTTTAGATCTTGCTAGAAGATGATGGTTAACTTGCAGTGATGACCAAGTAGGATGGTTAAGAAACCTAATCGCTCTATGATAAGCACTTGTAAATTCAACTAATGGGTTCCCAAAAATGTATATATATGATAAAAATAGGGGTGTGAAAAAATGGGTGGGTCGGCTAACAGGTAGTTCGTAAGGGTGCTTTCGACTTTTTTTTATAGAGGTTGTATGCATCTGAAAAAGGATTTCAGTTGACATTCAACCCGTTTGACTCGTTCCCTTTTTTGTTAAATACCTTATTGCATAAGCATTGCCAATATTTGCCTTAAAAACAACTTGTAATATATATAAATAGCGACTATAAGTAAACAAGTTTCCGACGAGTTTATGGTATTTCCAGAAAGACCTGCCTTTGAAGACAACTTGTAATACATATAACAGCGACTATAAGTGATTAAAACAAGTTTTAGGCGAGTTTGTGCATGTTTCCGACAAGTTTGACCACCGTTGAACATTTTTTTTAACTGATTTGCACCAAATCAAAAAGGTTGGTAGCCGATTCGCGCCTAGGTGGTGATTATCGGCCTTGTAAGCCTTTTTTTGCAACACTGGATTTTATAATTAAAGCATACATCTATTAAAGAGTTGAACCATTGAAAAATCATACTCCGTCTTTTTGAGAAACAATTTGATCTAATTATAATTATCTGAATAAATCTTTTTACAATGTGAATCAGACTTCTTACTCAACATAGTTATCCAATTATATGATCAATTTCAATTTTTTTTTTCTTCTACAGAATGCAGAGAGCTATTGATGACAATTGCAAATGAGATTACTACACCTCTAAAGGACCTTTGCGAAGCAACTTGGATGGCAAAGGAGCTGTATGCCTTAATTTCTCAAGAAGATTAATGATCTTTTGATGAACAAAATATGCTTTGAACAAGTTCATGTTTAGTCTTTGCCTAAAAAACTGGCACTAGTCTTTGACATATCAAAGTCTCATTACTCTAGTGCTTGTTATGTAGCATAAAGTTGCCATTTTTTGACAGTTGCCAACTCTAGTACAAAAGGAAAATATAAAATGCATGCAGGTTTTTTTTTTGAGTTTACTCTTAAAACTATCTTGCTGTTTTATTTTTGGGGAGTAGACAATGCTCCGGTAGAAGCTGAAGATTTTGATGTGATGTACAAACCTTTACATCTTGTGAAGTTTGATCAAGATTTCGACTTTTAGCATCTAATGAAATTTGATTGATTACTATGTACACATGATAAAAAAACGACTTGTTCCATTTTGGCATGCATAAAGAGAAACACGAGAAAGGTACAGCCGCACAATTCTGCGCAAGCGAAATTTGATCAAGATTTCAACTTTTAGCGCCGGTTACATTTTTTTAATATAGAACAGGAGTTACATAAAAAGATAATTAGCAAGAAGCTAGGGGCTAGATTGCGAGATTACAATACGGTGGATAGGGTACGGTGCAATAAGGATTACAAAACTACTCTATCCGA
>LBNU01027499.1:15327-36471 GCA_014162995.1 Artemisia annua | reverse complement strand
GGACACAATGTTTTGAAAAACCGGTCGAAACTCGAACCAGTCGAATCATGGGCACCGGGCTCAACCGTTTGACCGCCGGATCAACCCGGTTTTTCAATTTATTATATTTTTCGGCGATCAACCGGGTTGACCCGGGTTTTTATTACAAACATTTGAAAAGAATGAAACAGGCGAGTTTCGAGAACCCGATTGACCCGGGTTACTTAAACATCGGCGGTCTAACCGGTATAACCTCGTTTTAGGAAACCCGGGTTTTTTTTGGCCGAACCGGTCAAACGCCGGGCTCGACCCAGTTTCAAAACACTGGCTGCATTTTTTTTTTTTTTTTTTTTTTTTTTTTTTTGAACACAAAAACATAAGAAAATCACAAGTGATATTCTGAATATCAATTGTCATATTCAGAAACATAAGAAAACGTAAGAAAACGGGTGAATACGTATGAAAACGTACAAAAACGTATGAAAACATATAAAAACGAATGAAAACATTTGAAAACGGACGAAAACAAACGAAAACGTTTGAAAAGAAACAAAAACGTAAAAAAGTGGATGAATACGTATGAAAACAGACGAAAACATAAGAAGATCACAAGTGATACTCAGAGTATCACATGTGATACTCAGAGTATCACAGGTGATACTCAGAGTATGTATCACAGGTGATACTCAGAGTATCACAGGTGATACTCAAAAATCACTTGCGATAGTCGGGATATCACTGAATATCACTTGTGATATTCAGAAATCACTTGTGATATTAAAAAATGTAAGAAAATGGACGAAAACGTAAGAAAACGGACGAGTACGTATGAAAACGGACAAAAACATAAGAAAATCACACAAGTGATATTCTGAATATCACTTGTCATATTCAGAAACATAAAAAAATGGACGAAAACGTAAGAAAACGGGCGAATATGTATGAAAACGTATAAAAACAAACGAAAACATTTGAAAATGGAAGAAAACGTATATAAACGGACGAAAACATATGAAAGCGTAAAATCACGTATGAAAAAGGAAGAAAACGTATGAAAAATAGGACGAGTACGAAAATGAATGAATATGTATGAAACCGACAAAAATGTATGAAAGCGTAAAAACACGTCTAAAAGTGGATGAAAACGTATGAAAAATGGACAAAAACGAAAGAAAACGGATGGAAATGTATTAAAACGAACGAAAACGTAAGAAAACGGACAAAAATGTATAAAAACAAGCGAAAACGTACGAAAATGAGCGAAAACATAAGAAAACGGACGAAAACGAACAACATATATGAAAACTGACGAAAACATAAGAAAATAGACGAAAACGTATGAAAACGTGCGAAAACGGACAAAAACGTATAAAAACGGACGAAAATAGTAAAAAACGTATGAAAGCGAAAATAAACGTGAACTAAAAAAAAAGTTACTTAAAAAAATGGGCTAAAAGAAAAATGAATTAAAAAAAAGTACATGAATTGAAAGACCAAAAAAAAGAAAGAAAAAAAAAAGAAAAAAAAGAAAGAAAGAAAGCTACGTGAATTGAAAGAAAGAAAAAGGAAAAAGAAAAAGAAAAAGAAAAAAAAAAAAAGAATAATAAGAGAGGCAAAAAGAAAAAGAAAAAAGGAAAAAAAAAATATGGACTTATGTTTCCCCATTTAATCTTAGGTTAATCTCCACCATTATATTAAACTAGACGAATGATGGAGATTTGTCCCTTGGTATGCACCAAAATAAGGGTATGCAATTGAATTTTCCTCTACCAGCGATATCTAACTTTATTACATGAGTTAACAAGTATCATATTGCATTCCTTTCCCTAGTTTTCTACGGAGTAAGATAATATATAGACTAATTGTTTGCATATCGTATCTACGTATAACTTATATAATTCGTACCTACTATACCAACACCAAGTCACCAACATATATGCGTGTCTTAGAGATAACATATAATAAACATCTTACGTATGAACAATTCAACAACTGACCATCAAAAATATGTCAACAACAACATGACTATATCAAATCACAAGTCTCAACCCCGACGATGTCTACTTTCCCACCGGAGATCATGGAAGCAATCCTCTTTCACTTGCCTGCTAAATCCCTCGGCCGGTTTAAATCCGTATCGAAACCATGGTACTTTTTAATATCCAATCCTCAATTCATCAAAACCCATATGCTTCAAAACAAAACCAGTAAAATGATACTTATTTCTGATTCAAAAACACTCTACTCACTCGATATAAACGAGCTTCACATTTATCCAAACAATAACAACGATGAAGATATAACGACAACATCAACAGAAATAACTTTCCCGCTAGTCCAATATTCCATTAAGTGGGAAAAAATCTTGGGATCATGCAACGGGCTTGTCTTAGCAAAAGATGAAGATGGTGCCATCTTTTTAATAAACCCGACGACGCAAGAGGTGAGAAAAGTTCCATCTTCGCCATTTGCACTCCCGTTTGATGAGAGTTTTGTCATGCATGGATTTGGTTATAATCCATGCACTCAGGATTATCATGTGATCACGATATCCTACTGGGACGAAACAGAAAATGAGCATCATCCAGATTATACGTATATGTATGTAAACATTTATAGTTTATGTGAAAATTCATGGATGGAGTTGAGTGATTCACCTTATGATCATGCGTTTGGGAATTTAACTAGCGGGGTTCTCGTGAACGGGAAGCTCCACTGGTTAACGAGTAGACGACCTTGCTACACGACCGTTATTGCTGCGTTTAGTTTAGTAAATAAGGAGTTTAATGAGATCGAATATCCTCATTCGATCAATAATGGTAATGGTGTGTTTAATGAGTTGGTTATTGTTGGTGGGAAACTTGGTTTATTTGGTGCTAGATTGGGTAATCATTTATGGGTGATGGAGGAGTATGGGGTGAAGGAGTCTTGGATAAAGATTTGCTTACACGGAGTCGAGATTGATCCGGTCAAGCCAATATGTTCGGTTGATGGTAGTAATCGGGATGTTGTACTTGGTGATGAAGATGGAATTGTTGTGTACAACATGGATGATACAAGATGTAGAAATCTTAGGATTGTAGGGGGGCCAAATGGATTTGCTATTGGAGGTACGTGTGTTGAAAGCCTTGAATCACCAATGCATTAGAGGTACACCATAAGTATTGAGTAAACATTTTTTTGTAATAAAGTTTATGGTTGTTTGTTATTTAGTAGGCAACTTCTTGTTATTATAATGTTAAAGGGATTTTAAACTTTGCTTGCATCATGTGTTTTCTGTAATATTGTATCTTGTGGTCTAGAAATGAATTTTGATAATGTACAAATAACTCGACAAGGATGTTATTAAAAGAAAATAGGCGAGTGGCGCAACTAGAGGCTCCTTTGTTCTAGCTCTGTCGTTGATGAAACATCCAAATTCAATAACCCATTTTCCATTGAATTGATCAACATGCCATGTTAGTCAAATCTACGAGACATGGAAAGCAGAGCGTTTAAATGGATATACAATCTTTATATAGAAATATAAGTAGAAAGGGAAAAGTATATTTATATTCATCAAACCATCCCACCTAACGAAACTTGTTATCACTTATACTGGCAGAATTTGTGAGTTTAGTTACTGAATAGATGACCATACTGACTTACTGAGCCTAGTATAGATGAAATCAGTGGTGGACCCAAAACCGAGATTCATATACTTCATTTTAGAAAAAGTACCAAAAAAATCGTAACCCAAACATCAAAGATCAGTATCATTAAAAAAATCGGTGTATTCAATATAATTTTACATTGAGCAGAAAAGTTCATCGGGTTCCTGTGCACCAAGAACCCCTTTGGTCCGCCCCTAGATGAAACTTGCCTACTTCCAAAGAATTATTTACTACTCTCATCAAGTATAATATTGGTATATGCTAACTACACTTACCAACACAAATGATTAATCAGGTGTTAATCAGAATCTCATGCACAGAAAATATTGATCGAATACGTAACAAGCATCCAGTTGTGATCGGGTATAAGATATCTATATAATAATTGAAAACTATTTTTTTTTTAACGGCAAATTTTATTATAAAACTAGCACAGGGCTAGAAAAAATAAATAAATAATAATAAATACAAAGAAACTAGAGAAGGATCTTTAAGCCAATCTAATCATCTAAAGTTCGCCTTGCATCTATACCTACACCAATAAAACGAACGGGCCACTATGTCATCGAACACAATCGCTTTCGAAGGGGTGCTTGAACCAAAAAGAACTTTATTTCAAAAACTCCAAACAATCCACCACATGATAAAACAAACACCTTCCAAAACCTGTTTAACATTAGTAGGAATTCCAAGATTCGTAAACCAATGAAACCACTCCTCGTACGAAGAATCCTCCAAAAACATAAAATCCCACCACAAAGCGATCTTCCGAAAAACCGCTCTCGCCATTGGACAAGCAAAGAAAATGTGACTAGTAGATTCAACCGCCTTACCACAAATCGGAAATAAGATGGATTCAATATCCATCCCTCTTCGAGAAATATTTAGCCGAGTACGTAAACAATCCATCGTTACTTTCCAATCATGAACATTAACTTTAATCAGAACCGCGTTTATCCAACGGGTTTTGGAAGAGACCTCTGGCAACATGTAATCATCTAAAGTCTAAACAACTCCTAACCGAAGCAACACAAAACTCTCCCGAGCCCACCAACAACCAAACCCACCTATCTTGCATCACAGGCAATTGAATGCCATCCACGTTGGCTAACAAATCAGAAAACTGAGTAAGCTCAGCTCCACCCCTCGGAACGCGTCGTAAAGAAACACCCACATTATCATGAGATAATTTTGAAGCAACAGAAATATTCTTACAAGACTCCAACGCATACACTCTAGGATAAAGGGATTTGAAAGCAACATCACCCCTCCAAACGTCCTCCCAAAACAAAGTATTAACACAATTTCCCAACTTTTTCTTAATAAATCCTAACAAATCAACTCCTTGATTTTTAATGTGAGCCATATTGCGAACAATATCCAACCATATAGACGGGTGAGAAGATTTGGACTTATCACCAATTTTGCCATCATCTCCATGCACAACTTTGATAACCCTAGCCCACAATAAACTACAATGATTATGAAAACGCCACACCCACTTAAACAAAAGAGCTCGATTCAAAGCATAAAAACTCGACACAACTTTGATAAAAGCTCGATTCCCAACTTTTTCTTAATAAATCCTAACAAATCAACTCCTTGATTTTTAATGTGAGCCATATTGCGAACAATATCCAACCATATGGACGGGTGAGAAGATTTGGACTTATCACCAATTTTGCCATCATCTCCATGCACAACTTTGATAACCCTAGCCCACAATAAACTACAATGATTATGAAAACGCCACACCCACTTAAACAAAAGAGCTCGATTCAAAGCATAAAAACTCGACACACCTAGGCCCCCTTTTTCTTTTGAATCCATTCTTTTTAAAACATGCATAGGAACTTTGAACATTTGAACATCGACATATAATAAATAGGCATCGTACCCAAAACCGACTTCAGAAGAGTTAATCTTCCCCCGATATATAGAGTCTTCATCTTCCATTTAGACAGCCAAGCTAAAATTTTATTAACAATCTCATTCCAAGATTGTGTACGAGACATTAGACCACCAACTTTTATCCCTAAATAATAGAATGGAGATTTGAAAGTCAAACAACCAATCTTATGAGCTGCACAATCCACTTTAGAATTGAAACTACCTTTTAACTATTGGTTTTAGAACTATAGTTATAGTTAGCAAAAGTACTTAAAACCTCGCAAAGCAATTGTCCTGAAGTGTGTAATAAAACCATGGCTATAAGATATCCATGGAAATGAAAACTTAACATGAGAAAGATGAAAATTAATTATAATCACACATTTAAGATACATAGACTTAAATTAGATACATATGTATTAATTTAAATTCACCCCAACTAGTTTCAAAAGCTATTTTGAAGTGAAAAAAGATGCATAGTACAAGCAACATGTACATTTGACACACAGATGACGAAAATTACATAGGACTCACCTAACTTTATTAAATGCATATAATGTATGTATGTGCATTTTATTTTCGAGCTAGAAAATATATATTAGGAATCATCTAAAAGACCAGCATTTAATTCAAGTCAATTGCATCTCAAATGTGTGATTATGGTTATTTCTTATCATTCTCATTTAAGATTTCTTCTCATATGATCTTAAATCTATGCTTTATAGCAAATAGACAAAATGAAAAGTTTAATTAAGAAAATTTGAAACAAGAAGAATGAGAGGAAAAAAAATAGCTACATATTCCAAATGAGGGGAGCAAATTTAGGGTGAAACTTATGAAATAGTAATCAACTTTTAAGTGAGTTAACTGGAACAGTAATCAAACATTGTTACTACTGGATTAGGCAACATTTTACCGTAAATTTAAAAGGAATTCCATATGTTTTTTTAGATGCATTTAAAATGTACGTTACGATTTCTTCTCACACTTCCCATTTTTATTTTATTTCTCATTTGACCTTAACTCAATACACGCATCCAAAACATTTCTCATCTTATTTTTGCTTGATTTATTTTTGATCTCATAGTTAAATGTAAGAAAACAGAACTAAAAATAATGTCGACACTTCCATGTGATATACGAGTAACAATCAAGTTTGGTTCTAGTTGGGACAGCATTGATTATGGTTACTACGATGAAGGAAGCACGATAATCTTTCTTCTCTAGATACGTGCAGTTGTCAATGTTACATTAGAAGATTTAGAATATGTTATTGAAGGGACTTACGTAATTACCTAACAACTTTTGGACACTAACTGATATAAATCAGTATCTCTTGGGCGAAAAATATGTTAAGTGTGATACGATGCAATCCTTCCCCAGAACCACACTTCGGGGCGATATTCATTTGTTTCCTATGAACCGGGGGAAGTTGGAATTAACCCATAACCTATTTCATAAAAGTCCTTCCTTTACCGTTCCTACAAGAGCATTTGTGATGAAGGTATATGCGCCGAAAACGGACTCTAAAATTAACGTATGTACTAAAATTACTTGCAACATAGTGCTTCAAGGTATCTACTATGTGTAACATGATTAGCATTCTTATTAATTAAGATTTGATAGTTTTTAACTGTTAAATAATAATAATAATAATAATAATAATAATAATTAGAAAAAAAAATGTAAGTATAGAACACTGTTTAATTACTTCGAGTATTTTAGTTGTACTTTGAATCAAAATAATCAGATTCATCACATACCTAATCAATCTTTATCATTCTCTTCACATGTCTTTTGGTTTGAACTATACTGTATATACTGAATCCAAATATTGTCCAATGCCAAATGAAACCTTCCAAATGCCAAAACCATTAACAACATATGCAACTTTGATATCTATAGTACAGTGGAACTCATTTTAAAGTGATTCAAGTTGTGTCACATTCAAATGTTTTTGTATTGGCTTATCAGAATGCCTAAACACGAGCGCGAGGACAAAGTAACTGAACTAACCGACTAATGTATAAAGTGTGCGTGTTAATTGTAACGCAAAACACCAATGATACAAATACAAGTAAATACATGTTACACACTTGATGCAATCAAACCCAACACACAGAATGCTAGTGCTAGCAATGTCGAAATCACACTTATAACTCTAGGCATTCTTCCTTTATCATTCCTCCATACCATGGCTTCGTAAATGGGCCAAGAATTCAATACCCCAAAACAAGCTAAGCCCATTTGCCCATAAAGCCCATTCATATTTTCACCATTCAAATATTTCAAAATCCCAAAAGCAAATGCAACGAAATTTACAATTGCAACCGTGGCTAAAGGCACGAACATTGGTGAGGGGACACCAAACTCGAAAACCCCATTGTCATATCTTTTGCTTAAGTCGGTATCGACAACTTTGCTTGTCACATGAAACCCTTTTGATGCAATCCCTAAGCGTTTGATGGAAAATTCTATGGACCCGAATAAATAAGATGAGAGACCTCGTATTAACCACATTCTTTGATCGTTCCACCATTGTTGGAACGTACCATCGGCCAACATGAAATCTAGGCAGTCTTGTATGTAGGCCACGAAAAAGAGAAAAATGTACAAAAGAAACCGAGTATTGGTGACCTGTATTAAATCATAACAAAACATTAAAAATTTTGTGACAAATGGAAAATACAAAATGTTAGCTTAGGTATATGCATACCTCCGGGAAGACGGATACACCATTGATAAGAGCTAGCTGAGGGACAAAAGAGTATGTGAAGATTGGAATTGACCAAATGGGCCAAAATGCATTGTGGGAATAAGCAAGGCCCATGAGAGGACCCATAAAGCGACTTCCGAAAGTTAACGGGTTATATTTTGAGAATACAACTTCTAGTAGTCCAATGCACCACCTTCGATTCTGGTTGAGAGCGTCAAATAGGGATATTGGTAGATCACCTAAAAATGCAGGCCTTTTGGGATGGAAGAATAATGACTTCCAACCTCGACAATGTTGGTGAAGACCTGTGAAGAAATCTTCAGATAACGACCCGTACACCAAGCGATATCTAACTTTATTACATGAGTTAACAAGTATCTATTGTCATCCTTTTCCCTAGCTTTCTACGGAGTAAGATAATATATAGACTAATTGTTTGCATACGTATCTACGTATAATTATATAATCGTCCTACTATAAACACCAAAGTCACCAACATATATGCGTGTCTTAGGAGATAACATGATAATAAACCATCTTACAGTATGAACATTCAACAACTGACCATCAAAAAATATGTCAACAACAACATGACTATATCAAATCACAAGTTTCAACCCGGACGATGTCTACTTTCCCACCGGAGATCAGGAAGCAATCCTCTTTCACTTGCCTGCTAAATCCTCGGCCGGTTTAAAATCCGTATCGAAATCCATGGTACTTTTAATATCCAATCCTCAATTCATCAAAACCCATTGCTTCAAAAACAAAACCAGTAAAATGGATACTTATTGTCTGATTCAAAAAACACTCTACTCCACTCGATATAAACGAGCTTCACATTTATCCAAAACAATAACAACGATGAATATTATAACGACAACATCAACACGAAATACATTTCCGCTAGTCAGATATTCCATTTAAGTGGGAAAAAATTTGGGATCAGCCAACGGCTTGTCTTAGCAAAGATGAGATGGTGCGCATCTCTTTAATAACCGACGACGCAAAGTGAGAAAAGTTCGCATCTTCGCCATTTGACTCCCGTTTTGATGAGAGTTTTTGTCATGCATGGATTGGTTATAATCCATGCCACTCAGGATTATCATCGTGATCCGATATCACTACTGGGACGAACGAAAGAGCATCATCCAGATTATACCGTATAATGTATGTAACATTTATAGTTTATTGTGCCATTTCAATGGATGGAGTTGAGTGATTCACCTATATGATCATGCGTTTGGAATTTAACTAGCGGGTTCTCGTGAACGGGAAGCCTCCACTGTTAAACGAGTAGACGACCTTGCTACACCGACCGTTATTGCTCGGTTATTTCGTAAATACAGGAGTTTAATGAAGATCGAATATCTCATTCGATCAAGTAATGGTAATGTGTGTTTTAATGGAGTTGGTTATTGTTGGTGGGGAACTGGTTTATTTGGTGCTAGATTGGGTAATCATTTATGGGTGATGGAGGAGTAATGGGGTGAGGAGTCTTGGATAAATGATTTGCTTACACGAGTCGAGATTGAATCCGGTCAGCCAATATGTTCTCGGTTGCATGGTAGTATCGGATGTTGTTACTTGGTGATGAAGATGGAATTGTTGTGTACAACATGGACTGATACAAGATGTAAAGTCTTAGGATTGTAAGGGGCCAAATGGATTTGCTATTGGAGGTACCGTGTGTTGAAAGCCTTGAATCACCGAAAATGCATTTGAGAGGTACACCATAAATTGAGTAAACATTTTTTGTAATAAACGTTTATGGTTGTTTGTTATATTATGTAGGCACACTTCTTGTTATTATAAATGTTAAGGATTTTTAAACTTTGCTTGCATCATGTGTTTTCTGTAATATTGTAATCTTGTGGTCTAGAAATGAATTTATAATGCGTACAATAACTCGACAAGGATCGTTATTAAAAGAAATAGGCGAGTGGGCAACTAAGACGCTCCTTGTTCTAGCTCTGTCGTTGATGAAACACCAAATTCAATAACCCCATTTTCCATCTGAATTGATCAACATGCCATGTTAGTCAAATCTACCGAACATGGAAAGCAGAAGTATTAAATGGATAACGTACCAATCTTATATAGAAATATAAGTAGAAAGAAAAGTATATTTATCATTCATCAAACCATCCCCAACTAACGAAACTTGTTATCACTTATACTGGCAGAATTTGTTGAGTTTAGTTACTGAATAGATGACCATACTGACTTACTACGAGCCTAGTATTAGGATGAAATCAGTGGTGGACGCCAAAACCGAGATTGCATATACTTCATTTTAGAAAAAAGTACGCAAAAAAAATCGTAACCCAAACATCAAAGATCAGTATCATTAAAAAAATCGGTGTATTCATATAATTTTACATTGAGCAGAACAAAGTTCATCGGGTTTTCTGCTGCACCAAGAACCCCTTTTGGTCCGCCCCTAGATGAAAACTTGCTACTTCCCAAAGAATTTTTACTACTCTTCATCAAGTATAATATTGCTCGTATATGCTAACTACCAACTTACCCCAACACAAATGATTAAATCAGGTGTTAGATTCAGAATCTCATGCACAGAAAATATTGATACGAATACGTAACAAGCATCCCAGTTGTGATCGGTATAAGAAGTCTATTATAATAATTTGAAAACCTATTTTTTTTAACGGCAAATTTATTTATAAAACTAGCACAGGCTAAGAACAAAATTAAATAATAATAATAAATCAAAGAAAATAGAGAAGGATCTTTTAAGCCAATCTAATCAATCTAAAGTCGCCTTGCATCTATACCTACACCCAATAAACGAACGGCCCTATTGTCATCGAACACAATCGGCTTTCGAAGGGGTGCTTGAACCAAAAAGAACTTTATTTCAAAAACTCCAAACAATCCACCACCATTGATAAAACAAACACCTTCCAAAACCTGTTTAACCTTAGTGAGGAATTCGCAAGATTCGTAAACATTGAAACCACTTCCTAAGTACGAAGAATCCTCCAAAAACATAATCCCACCCACAAAAGCGATCTTCCCGAAAAACCGCTGCTCGGCCATTGGACAAGCAAAAGGAAAATGTGACCTAGTAGATTTCAACCGCTTACCACAACTCGGAAATTAAGAATGGATTCAATATCCATACCCGATCTTCGAGAAATATTTAGCGAGTACGTAAACAATCCATCGTTTACTCTTCCAATCATGAACATTAACAGTTTAATTCAGAAACCGCGTTTTATCCAACGGGTTTTGGAAGAACCTCTGGCAACATGTTAATCATCTAAGTCTAAACAACTCCTAACCGAAGCAACACAAACTTCTCCGAGCCCACCAAACAACCACACCCACCTATTCTTGGCATCACAGGCAATTGAATGCCATCCACGTTGCGCCTAACAAATCAAGAAACTGAGTAAAGCTCAGCTCCACCCCTACGAAACGCCGTCGTAAAGAAACACCCACATTATCATGAGATAATTTTTGAAGGCAAGCAGAAATATTCTTACAAGAGCTCCAACGCAATACACCTGTAGATAAGGGATTTGAAAGCAACATCACCCCTCACCCAACGTCCTCCCACGCAAACAAGTATAACACAATTCCAACTTTTTCTTAATAAATCCTAACAAATCAACTCCTTGATTTTTAATGAGCTTTTTGAGCCATTATTGCCGAACAATATCCAACCCATATAGAACGGGTGAGAAGATTTGGACTTATCACCCAATTTTGCCATCATTCCATGCACAACTTTGATAACCTAGGCCACAATGAAACTACAATGATTATGAAAACGCCACACGCCACTTAAACAAAGAGCTCGAGTTCAAAGCATAAAAACTCGACACAACTTTTGATTAAAAGCTCGATATCCCAACTTTTTCTAATAAATCCTAAACAGAATCAACTCTTGATTTTTAATGTGAGCAATATTGGCGAACAATATCCACCCATATGGACGGGTGAGAAGATTTGGACTTTATCACCAATTTTGCATCATCCTCCATGCACAACTTTGATAAGCCCATAGCCACATAAGACTACAATGATTAATGAAAACGCCACACCACTTGAAACAAAAGAGCTCGATTCAAAGGCATAAAAAAACTCGACCACATCCTAGGCCCTTTTCTTTGAATCCATTCCTTTTTAAAACAATGCATAGGAACTTTGAACATTTGACCATCGACATATAATAAATAGGATCGTACCCAAACCAAACCGACTTCAGAAGAGTTAAATCTTCCCCGATATATAGAGTCTTTCCATCTTTCCAATTTAGACAGCCAGCTAAAATTTTATACAATCCTCCCATCTCCAAGATTGTGGTACGAGACATTAGACCACCAACTTTTATCCCTAAATAATAGAAAGGAGATTTGAAAGTCAAACAACCAATCTTATGAGCTGCACAATCCACTTTAGAATTGAACTACCTTTTAACTATTGGGTTTTAGAAACTATAGTTATAGTTAGAAAAAGTACTTAAAACCTCCGCAAAAGCAATTGTCCTGAAGTGTGTAATAAAACCATGGCTATAAGATATCCATGGAAATGAAAACTTAACATGAAGAAGATGAAAATTAATTTAATGCAGCACAATTTAAGATACATAGACTTAAATCTAATACATACTGTATTAATTTAAATTCACCCCAACTAGTTTTCAAAGCTATTTTGAAGTGAAAAAAGATGCATAGTACAAGCAACATTGTACATTGACACACCAAGATGACGAAAATTTACATAGGACTCACCTAATTGTATTAAATGCATGGAGATTTGTCCCTTGGTATGCACCAAAATAAGGGTATGCAATTGAATTTTCCTCTTGTATTAAATTTCTTTTCTTAGTTGATATTTGATGCATATGAGATGTCACAGATACTAACAAGAAAGTGAAGACACTATAACTATATATTATTTTCTTCTTTTCTAGATGAACTACTGAATGAGTAATAAACATACAATAAGTCAATAATTAATAAACCGTCGTTCATAAGCTGTATCGATTGTAGAAAACAATATTGATTTCGTCATATTCTTTGTATTGTATTTTGTCACATCATGCCAAATGCATTTGTTCCTTGTCAAAGCGGAAAGACTTTATCTTAAAACAAGTGGGATTTACCCACACGTTACAGCGGGACAAAAAATTACTCCGTAATCAACAATAAGTATTTTGTTTCTTTAGTTTAAATTAAACATCATGACATATAGTATTTTTTTTAGTTAAATATTGTAATTATAGATGTTCTTTGTAAAGTGTGAAACTAAAATGGACTATTTATGTAATACAAACAATTACTGAATTTAACTTAGGGTTCGAACTGAAATTGGTAGGTACCTAAATTGACTATTCGTGTAATTTTTTGTTACACAAACAGTCACATATTAGTGTAGGGATTAATTTTGCAATCACATTTAACTATAGGGACTAATTTTGCAATATGTAAATTTAACTAAAGGATCATTACTAAAATTGGTAGGTTACTAAAAGGACTATTTGTGTAAATTTTTGTTACACAAACAATGACAGATTTAACGTACGGACTAACAACATGGACTAATTTTGTTATTAATGAAAGTGAGTTTGTTGTAGATGAATAGTAACCCACTTTCATAAATGTTATATATAGAATGCCTTTTACGTAATGTCGTAATAAGACGTATAGATTGGCTAACATTGCCGGTTATCAACGTTATTGTGAGAAACACATATGTGTACTTGATAATTTCAAGTTGAGCTACACTCGTGTTAGGCACTATTTTAGACAAATATAAATAACATTGTCGGTTACGTTATTGTCCGGGTGGAAACTTACTGTAGGGTTTTGGTATCACCAGCATGGCCAATAAAATATGCATATCAGAATAAAATAGATAACATGGCCATGCTACCAGAAAACCCTGGCCAACAAGATCTTAACCTAACCATTGATGTAACCTAACCATAAACACGTAAGAAGAGTGTTTATAGAAGACTTACTTGTTATCCTGCTTGTGTAAGCTCCTGAATTAATCTGCTACGCGGGTTCGCCTTCCTTCTTACTGTACTGACAAAGGTAGGGTTTTCGGGAGAAAACCTAACTTCGGTTTGCGTCAGGTATCCACCGATACTACATAAGTAGAACAGGACTCGAACATAAGCAAGTTAGGCGAGATACGAAACACCGAGTAAACCCTAAATCGACTTCGGGTCGATTAGGGTTATGTTTCGATCCGTTCAAAAGGTTTGGAACCCTTTTGATCAGCGGTCATGGGTAGAAGGGGGAGAGGGGAGACTTTTAGGGTTAGTGTGTGAGTTATGAGAATCCTTCAAAGTCCCTTGTATTTATAGGGAAGCTAGGAAGGATCTAGAATACTTGTAGGACAAGTATTGATGTTTGTTTAGGAAACAAACACCTCCCCTTCCCTTAGGTCGATCAAACAAAACACAAACAACCCTTAAGGGTTGTTTGTTTTATTTTTGGTCATTAATTAACCATTAATCTATATCCGTTGATAAATATTAAGTTTCGGGTAAAAACAATTTAACCCTTTAGTGAAAATAACGCCGTTTTTTTCATTTCCTTATTTCCCATGTAGTGATATTACCATCGTTAGCTAAACCCAACTAAGTCCTGCTTAAAATTCAGGTTTAAGCATGTCTCAAACGTTAGATTGAGCCCAGGGTTTATGATTGTATCCTTTCACACTTTGTCGATATTTATGGAAAGTACCCGACATGGATATCTTAACCTTCAAGATACTTTTGTCCTTTCTTTTTGTCGTGTATGATTTGAACTCCCACAGTGCTTCAGGCACTTTGTCGTATGACCATACTTTCCTCAAATAATAGCACACAAGGCGCCCAGGTAAAATATCATTCTCTCAGTTTATTTCAACTTGGAGCTGCAAATTGTCATCTCGGCCAATAAGCCATTCTTCCTTACTTCACACTGAACCAGACACTAGCACACAACGGTAAGCTTTTACTCTGTAACTGGAAACTAGATCTAAGCTTGGTGAAAAACAAAGACAAATGACCTACATCCTCAGGTCATTGAGAATTTGAGATAGTTTGTCACGATCAGAGAATGCCGTTAACAATGATCCATGTAGTCGTTTCTCAATCATAGTCACGTCCAACATTTGATGTTGCAAATGCATATGAAACTCATCTATTAATACAAATAAGTCGTAAAAACGTTAATTAATATTTCTCGATCTCTATTTATTTTGTCGGTAACAATCGTAAAATTATCTCAAGTATAAATCTAAGATCACATGTTTTTTTAATAGTCATCAAATTTATTTTTATTAATATAGACATTATATACATTATTAATTATAAATTTGTTGTAATATATTAATGTAAATAAATATGCACATTGGGTACCCATGACCTAATACTCATAACCCACGGGCCATGTGCATTACACCATGCATGACACCATGTTTGTACCAATGACCCAAAGTCAATTACCCATGACCCAAGATGTCAATTACATCTTGCATGACATCACATTGGACACCCATAGTCCATTACCCATGACCCAAAACTCAGAATTGTAACCTAAAATCCATACTGGATTACCCAGTGTGCCGGATCCCTTGGATTACCCAGTGTGCCGTATTCGGTTGATCAGAGGCAGAATTGCCTATAAATAGTGAGTCATTTCTTCATTGTTTCTCACCCATTCTCTTACATTTTTATATCTCTCTAACCTCAGATCTAAGGATCATTCTTGTAGTTATCTTTTAGTGATTCTCAATATTCTTCTTAAAAGGCGAGATCACGATTTTTGCATACAAGACTTGCAAGCTTCAAAGAGAAGTGTTGCTAAACTTCATCATCATCAAAAGATCACTTAATTGATTCTTGTATTTTGATTCATTGTATTGTACCATAAACTTGTTTGTTAGTTTGTGTTATTGGGTTGCTTTTTCCATTGTAAAGAACTCGGTATTTAGCTTTATATCGGAAAAAGTGTAAGCGACGATGTGAGGCTTTTCCGCCGAATAAGGAGCTTGTTGACATTGTGTCACGGCTCTATCTCTTCTTTTCTATTACTTTATAGTATTTATTTCTTTACTTATATTCTTGCATTATTAATACCTCATCATTCAAAGGTTTCATGTATACTTGATCTAAAAGTTTTTGAAAATATCTTTAAATCGGTAAAACTATTCAACCCCCTTCTAGTTTTCTACAATTGGCATCAAGATCAGGTTTTCTAAAAAGGTTTTTAAAGTATATTGTATTTTAAAACTTTTTCGATCAAATGGAATTCGAAAACTATAAAGAAGGGAAATCTATGCAAAGACTACCACTATTTGAAGCTAACGGTTTTGACATATTGGAAAAATAGATTTGAAACATATGCGAAATCTAAAGATATTGATTTTTGGAACATTATTGTTGATGGTGATTATGTACCGGTATTTGAGAACATCTCTACCAACAATGATGATGTTGTTTCTTGCGAACGCAGAAAATATGACCAAAAGAAAATGTTTTCCAAAAACAATGAGGCAGAAATGGTTTTATATAACGCGTTACCTAAAAAGGAATACGAAATGATTTTTATGCATAAAACGGTTAAAGATATTTGGAATTGTTTGGTGATCACTCGTCAAGGAAATAGACAAGTGCAAAATAATAAAATTGATTTACTTGTCCAACAATATGAACAATTTTCAATATTGGATGAGAAAAGTATTGATAATACATTTGCTAAATTTAATACTATTATTACTTCATTACAAGCACTTGATGAAACTTTTTCAAAACGTAATCATGTTAGTATTAAGATGGGATTTGACTCCTTGAATGAGATTGTATTATTGATACACTATATATACATGTACAAAGCGTGTGACAAAATGAAATGGGCTGAGCCCTACATACAAGAAAAGTGGGCCTAGCTAAGATATACATACAACCATGCACATGCAATATATACGAAATGATATACTCCTCTAATACGCCCCCGCAGTTTGAGCGGGAGGTCTTCGAACACTCAAACTGGATCGAAAGTCTGCAAATAGATGGTACGGAAGTCCCTTAGTGAAAATGTCTGCATATTGAAAACGTGAAGGGACATGAAGAACACGGATGTGACCGGCCGCCACCTTATCTCGAACAAAATGTATGTCAATCTCTATGTGCTTCGTGCGTTGATGTTGTACGGGATTAGCGGACATGTAGACAGCACTGACATTATCACAATATACCAAAGTGGCGGTGCGTAAGGGGACATGAAGTTCACGGAGAAGGTTGCGAATCCATGCCGTTTCAGCAACAGCATTAGCGACCCCACGATACTCGGCTTCGGCACTGGAACGGGACAACGTATTATGTCGTTTAGATGACCATGACAGAAGGTTATCCCCAAGGAACACACAGTAACCGGAGGTAGATCGTCGTGTAGATGGACAACCAGCCCAATCGGCATCTGAGTAGGCAGTCAACTGTGCTATAGAACACCTGTAAAGCTGAAGTCCAAGATCAGTTGTACCACGAACATATCTAAGAACACGCTTGAGAGCATTAAAATGCGGCTCACGTGGATCATGCATATAAAGACAAAGTTGCTGAGCTGCATAAGATAAGTCTGGTCGAGTAAATGTGAGGTACTGAAGAGCACCTGCAAGACTTCGATAAAGTGCGGGGTCAATAACAGGAGTTCCATCCGGTCCAAGCTTCTTCTCAGTGTCAACAGGAGTCCTACACGGGTTACAATTGAGCATGTGAGCCCGCTCAAGTATTTCAATGGCATATTTTGACTGAGATAGAAATAAGCAAGATGATGTTGATGACGTGGGATTGCGACCACGCAACAGGTTTTACCTCTCAAGGGATCTTGAGAAGCTTGCAATCCCACCAGGCAGTGTACCTGGTCGGTGTAGTATAGTGTAGTGGTAAGTACGGGGGATTGATCGTTCTCTCACAGGGAATAGTGTTCGTTAGGTTAGAAAAACTACTCTAAAAGGTCTAAGGGTGGAGGAAGATTATTTTTGTATTTTTATATTTTTTTGGAAAGCAAGTAAAATCTCGGGTTTTGGAGGAGTGGGCGGAATTAGTTGCTAGTCAACTAACCCAAAAACTACAATTTTAACAAAAATAAAATAACTAAACTATTGTGGTTGTGAAAACTTATATGGAGACAAATGTGTTTACTTAGATTTCCTTACTCCCTAACTATCTTTTACCGGTTAATTGATGCATGTATTACTTGCGTGGATGACGGGTGTATTCCTTAACAATTCATGGGGTGGCATACATATCTCCCCAATTCTATGAGCTCTTATCTCCTCCTACAACTATGCGTACACATAATCATAGGGATTGTAAACAGTGGCTCATGCGTTAAATACTACCTTAATAACCTAGTATGCCTTAGTTACATGTTTCTTAAGACGTTCAAGCATGTTACCATATAGGAGTATTGCCAGTTTTCTTAAGCCTAACATTGATGAAACATTCATCCCAACAAAGTAATAACACACCAATCAACCAATAATTAATAGTTAGGTTTCATTAGATCTAAGCAAACACAAGAAAAATCTAGCCTAGCATGTTAATTGAAAGACAAGCATAAGATATAATTAACCAACACATAGACATATTGATTAATTTAAGTGAGGACTTATCTTTAATTGAACATGAAGGATTCAAGGGTGAAAAACCCTTGAAAATACAGCCAAATTCGTCTTTAGGGTTTTTCCCAAACTTGTACCAAAAGTTCCACACTAATGAATGAAAAATAGAAAAGTATATATAGATTTTACATTCTGACGGCGTCAGGTTATGGGTTCTGACGCCGTCAGCTCGCCGTCATTAGGGTTCTCGGATGGCCTAGATCTACTTCTGACGCCGTCACTTGTAAATGTGCTCTGGGCCGTCACTCTTTAGCATTACACCTGACGGCCTACTTTCTCTAACACCTGACGCCGTCAGGTGTAAACATCTTGTTTTCTTCATAGGGCGTCTAGTGTAATCTGATTTTACTCCTTTGTCAACGTTGGCTGACGGTGTCACCTTGTGACTCTGACGCCGTCAGGTAGGTTTTCCAGCTTCTTTTGAGACTTTGTCGTTTTCTTCACTTTTATGCTCCAAAAACGTCCAAATTAGCATGTTTTCCAGAATTCTTCTCAAAAGTACCTAAAATGACAAAAGGAACGATTTAGGGCAATATTTGATCACATTTACTTGAATTAGGGCTTAAATGACCCTTTAAAACGGGTACACTTTTCGTCTCATCAAATACCCTTACACTTGAGATTTGCTTGTCCTCAAGCAAATAGGCTTTTATTCCAATCAAAATATGAGTTAGGGGTCATTTAACACAAATATAAAAGTAATTACAACAAATAGTCATTCGACCCTAATCATAATAAGCACGGAAATCATACACTAGCACCTCACAAATAGTGTTTGGATACTCTCATCTCTCAAGTGTCATAGAATTATATCTCATAAATGAAAATGGAAAATATCTCTCACTACCTGTCATAGCAAATAGATTACCATAGGCTTGGGAGAGGATCAATTATTCTTCCACTAGGCGTAAGTACCTAAGATAAACTATCAAAGAGGGCTTTCCAAAGGGTTGTAATGTAAGGTGTAGGGATATGATAAACACGGTTTGGTTGGAATAAAGGGTATTAATGGTGGTGAGTTAATTATCATGATCAAATACATGCACTATACAGTGTTACTAAGCCAAGACTCGACTCAATCTTAAGCTAAAAACAAAATAACAAAAACATAAACAAACATAAAAGAAACGGGATGGTAGTCCGTATGTTTTTTCTACTTTTCTTTTTCTAAATTTTTTTTGTATTTTTCTTGATTTTTCGATTTTTTTTTCATACACTCTTACCCTACCATCCAAAATAATACATCATAGGGGCCTCGGTTCTCCCCTTACACTTGAACTTTTACATAACTTTACAATTACTATTCTAATGACTCGAATTAAGATAATTGAAAAACTTGGAGTACTTTTAAAATATTTAGCACATATGGGGGTAATAATGTTGTTCTTCCCCATTACTCCATTACACTAGTACTTTACCCATGAGTCCCAATCGTCCCAAAACAATATGTACAAGGATATGACTCGACTTAGCAACCATGTAATCGATTAGATAATTAACAAAGGGTTTAACAAATGTTGTCACAATAATGCACTAAAGGTGAGTGCATACAAGGTAGGCTAAGGCGATTTGGGTGTACATTTAAGTGGGGTGTAACAAATTCTCACTTTGAGTAAGATGCTCAAAGGTCGAAATGAAAAGATAGGCTCGGAGGGGTGTACTAGGGGTATTGTGTACCAAAAATGGGTACAACGCAAAGGGTTTGGGAGAATTACTTGACTAATGTAGCCAATGTAATTATAACAAAAACACGGGTGTAAAAACAAAGGGTTAATCCTAATGCCTCTTATCATGTAGTAGATCTAACTACACGAATGTAGTCTCACTTGTGGATTAGAGATGGTCCTAACGCAAGTTCTAGAATCTAAGTGCTACCGGTACTCACATCATAGCATCAAAGATGGATGCTTTTCCTACCAATTCTAGGGGTGAACCTCACATATTTGGGGTGGAAAATTTTTTAATGGTACGGTTTTGTGCTAGTCATATAATTTCCTATCCATGAGACGCTCATTAAGACCAAAGTCTCACTTCTAAATGTTGTAAAAAAAAATTAAATTGGCGCTAAAATTGCCCTAACAAATATTTCTCTCGGTTTTATTACAAATTTACTATCAAACAAATAAAAATCAAGCGCAATTGTATTCTCTAAGGTGCCTTCATTTACCCCCTTACACTTAAACCGAACATTGTCCCCAATGTTCAAGTAGAAGATGTAAAAGTAAATAAAATGAAAGAATGAAATCAAATACTCCC
>LBNU01027499.1:0-13951 GCA_014162995.1 Artemisia annua | reverse complement strand
TCCTTGAGATGTTGATTTGGATCTTCGGAACGAAGTCCATGGAATGCACATCCGCTTTGCACCAACCGAATGGTGTCGGATCGCAAGGGAGTGACATTGGCTCCTTGAATGAGCTCAATGATGTTGTGATAGCCATGGTGGCTAGGTCGGGAATACTCTCCTAAGGTACGGGCTCTAGGAGGTTGGTTTGGTTGTGGTTGGTTGTTGGGATCAAGAAGGTTACCACCTTCCATGATGGCGGATGGTAATGGTTACGAACAAAAACACGAAGAAAATAGATAGACTAAAGAAATCCTAGAAAAATAAAATAAAAATCTCACTAGAAAGGAATCTAGTGAGTAGACCTAATAAAATAAAAATTCTACCTAAACAATAACTATTCCCCGGCAGCGGCGCCAAAAACTTGATGACGTGGGATTGCGACCACGCAACAGGTTTTACCTCTCAAGGGATCTTGAGAAGCTTGCAATCCCACCAGGCAGTGTACCTGGTCGGTGTAGTATAGTGTAGTAGTAAGTACGGGGGATGGATCGTTTTCTCACAGGGAATAGTGTTCGTTAGGTTAGAAAAACTACTCTAAAAGGTCTAAGGGTGGAGGAAGATTATTTTTGTATTTTTATATTTTTTTGGAAAGCAAGTAAAATCTCGGGTTTTAGAGGAGTGGGCGGAATTAGTTGCTAGTCAACTAACCCAAAAACTACAATTGCAATAAAAATAAAATAACTAAACTATTGTGGTTGTGAAAACTTATATGGAGACAAATGTGTTTACTTAGATTTCCTTACTCCCTAACTATCTTTTACCGGTTAATTGATGCATGTATTACTTGCGTGGATGACAGGTGTATTCCTTAACAATTCATGGGGTGGCATACATATCTCCCCAATTCTATGAGCTCTTATCTCCTCCTACAACTATGCGTACACATAATCATAGGGATTGTAAACAGTGGCTCATGCGTTAAATACTACCTTAATAACCTAGTATGCCTTAGTTACATGTTTCTTAAGACGTTCAAGCATGTTACCATATAGGAGTATTGCCAGTTTTCTTAAGCCTAACATTGATGAAACATTCATCCCAACAAAGTAATAACACACCAATCAACCAATAATTAATAGTTAGGTTTCATTAGATCTAAGCAAACACAAGAAAAATCTAGCCTAGCATGTTAATTGAAAGACAAGCATAAGATATAATTAACCAACACATAGACATATTGATTAATTTAAGTGAGGACTTATCTTTAATTGAACATGAAGGATTCAAGGGTGAAAAACCCTTGAAAATACAGCCAAATTCGTCTTTAGGGTTTTTCCCAAACTTGTACCAAAAGTTCCACACTAATGAATGAAAAATAGAAAAGTATATATAGATTTTACATTCTGACGGCGTCAGGTTATGGGTTCTGACGCCGTCAGCTCGCCGTCATTAGGGTTCTCGGATGGCCTAGATCTACTTCTAACGCCGTCACTTGTAAATGTGCTTTAGGCCGTCACTCTTTAGCATTACACCTGACGGCCTACTTTCTCTAACACCTGACGCCGTCAGGTGTAAACATCTTGTTTTCTTCATAGGGCGTCTAGTGTAATCTGATTTTACTCCTTTGTCAACGTTGGCTGACGGCGTCACCTTGTGACTCTGACGCCGTCAGGTAGGTTTTCCAGCTTCTTTTGAGACTTTGTCGTTTTCTTCACTTTTATGCTCCAAAAACGTCCAATTTAGCATGTTTTCTAGAATTCTTCTCAAAAGTACCTAAAATGACAAAAGGAACCATTTAGGGCAATATTTGATCACATTTACTCGAATTAGGGCTTAAATGACCCCTTAAAACGGGTACACTTTTCGTCTCATCAGATCTGCGTGTAACAGAGATGCCTAGGAAATAGTTGAGCGGGCCAAGGTCCGTCATGGCGAATTAACCATGCAATGAAGTGATAATGCGATGTAGGAGAGCCGAGGAAGAAGCTGTAAGTATGATGTCATCAACATACAAAAGTAAATATGCGATCTCAGTCCCTCGATGAAATATAAATAAGGACGTGTCTGTTTTGCTGTGCTGAAAACCGACACGTAAAGCATAACTGGCGAATCGCTGAAACCATGCTCGAGGTGCCTGTTTGAGGCCATAGAGAGACTTCTGAAGATGACATACATAGTCAGGGTGAACTGGATCGGTAAAACCAGGAGGTTGATGCATATAAACAGTCTCGGTAAGGTGCTCATGTAGAAAAGCATTCTTCACATCAAGTTGATGAATGGGCCAATCCCGAGAGACCGCAAGACTAAGAACCGTCCGTATAGTAGCCGGTTTAACTACCGGACTAAAAGTCTCGTCATAATCAATGCCTTGTTGTTGACTTCGACCATTAGCTACAAGGCGAGCTTTATACCTGCTTAGAGATCCATCTGCATGAAATTTATGTTTAAAAAGCCACATGGAACGAACAATGTTTACATTGGTGGGACGAGGAACAAGCACCCACGTACCATTTTTAATTAATGCATTAAATTCATCTTGCATAGCATTATACCAAGGTGGTGTTTTAAGAGCTTGAATATGAGATTTTGGGATTTGAGAAAGGGTGGAGACATGAAGCGAGAGACGATCAATGGGTTTTGTGATGCCATCCTTCGAACGAGTGATCATGGGGTGTCGAGAGACAGTTGTTGAGGGTTGAAGTGGTGTGGGATGAGGCGGGTTATAATGGGAAGCCGAGGGAGTTGGTTGGGTCGTGACTAAAGGCTGTTGAGCTGGTTGCGTAGGGACAAATGTTTTGGATGTAGGTGAAGTATGTTGATGTTGTTGATTACTTGTTATTATGGAGGGTGAGTTCTGGACTGAAGTGGGTGTGGAAGGAGTTGGGCTTGGAGGGTTATCATTGGATTGTTGAATTGGTGTAGTAGTGACATGGGGTGTAAATGATGTAGAGGTAAGTAGTTTTAAATTAGCTGGTGTAGGACCTAGTGTAGGGTCTGTGTTGGTGTCAAGAAATTGATAGGATGGGGTTCTCGTATATGTGAATGGAAATGATGTCTCTTCGAAGTTAACATGTCGGGATATGATTATTTTGCTGGTGGAAAGTTCGAGACATCGAAATCCGTGGTGGTTGGTTGGGTAACCAAGAAATACACAAGGAGTAGATCGGGGTTGAAGTTTGTGTTTTGTGTGAACGTAAGGGTAACATAAGCACCCAAAAATTCGTAGATGGTTGTAGGTTGGTTGTTTATTAAATAGTTTGGTGAAGGGTATGTTATTCTTTATTGCGGATGATGGCAAAATGTTAAGTAAATATGTTGCCATGAAAAGAGCCTCGGCCCAATATTGTGGTGGAAGGTTTGCGTGAAATAAGAGAGCTCGTATCAAATTATTTATTGTACGTAACATTCTTTCGGCTTTTCCATTTTGTTGGGATGTTTTGGGGCATGAAAAACGGAATTGTATACCATTTTGTTGAAACAAGTTGTGTTGTTTGGTGTTGTCAAACTCGCCCCCATGATCACATTGGAAGGCTTTGATTTCCATGTTAAATAGTGTTTTCACATAAGCACGGAATTGTAAGAATTTAGCAAAGGCATCTGATTTCTTTTTAAGAGGATAAACCCATAGAAAGTGCGAAAAATGATCTAGAAAGATGACATAATATTTAAAACCACTAACACTCGGAAGTGGAGATGTCCATAAGTCCGAGTGTATAATATCAAAAATGTTCTCAACAACCGAATCAGATATAGAAAAGGGATGTCTAGTATACTTGCCAAGTTGACAAGCGTGACACAAAGTCGACGACTTTGTTTTATTACAAGCAATAAATTTATTGGAAACTAAAAGACGAAGCACTTTATCACCGGGATGCCCGAGTCTTTGGTGCCACGTTGAATAAGTAGATGACAAAAGAGCAGTAGGAGTGGAGGAGCGGAAGGGGTAAAGATCTCCGGTGCTATTACATCGGAGTAGAAGTTGTCTTGTCCAATAGTCCTTCACAGAAAAGCCAAATTCATCAAATTCGATACTACATTTATTATCACGAGTGAATTGGCGCACAGAAATAAGGTTTTTAATAATGTTGGGTGTGATAAGGACATTTTGTAAATAAAGAGGCCGGTGTAAGGATGGTAAAATGCATGCCCGGTGTTAGTAACAGGGATTTTAGCCCCATTACCAACAATAATAGATGAATGAATGCGAGAATTAAAAATGGTTGTGAGTTTACCTGCATCCGCGGAGAGATGTGAAGTCGCTCCGGTATCCATGTACCACCCGTTGTCCTTATTGTTGTCAGCATATCGAAGAGTCAAAGTGTGGTGTGCCTGTGGAATAGAAGTTGCCTGGTCAACATACGGACCAAAATCCCAATACCCAGCTGGACTTGGACCTATAGACCCATAAGAGGATGGTGCTGGGCCGAGTATTCCCGAGCATGTTGGACCATAAGCCTGGGCTGAAGAGGGTGTAGCAGGGGGAGGTCCAACCCACTGTGGACGAGTATGAGGCCTCACATAAGGCTGTGCACTCGGGTACTAGACCAGTTGAGCATGAGGAATCCATGACCACTGTTGTGCTGAGTATTGTGGAGCAGACCCACGCCATATGTTATTTTGAATACCCTGTGAATTACCATGTTGCCTGTTGACTTTTGTATGAAGAAACTTGCACTTATCACCATATGTGCATTTTCCTTTCTGATAATTCCTACATACGTCACGAGACCCGCGACTGTTAGAACCCATTTGGCCATTAGAACCACGACCAGTGTTGTTGCCCGCTAAAAGGATAGTAGGTGATGAGGTGGTTTCACGAGTAACAGAGGACTTATTCTTGCGGTTCATCCGTGACTCTTCGACCAAAAACATAGACCGAGTTTCGAGAAGGGTTGGACGTTTTGTGCTATGACGAATAATGCTCGTCACATGCTCAAACTTGTCGTCTAACCCGTTAATGGCATACATAACCAAGGTCTTCTCTTCAATAGGAGAATCAATATTAGCCAAAAGATCTGAGATTACCTTGATACGCTTAAAATATTCAGAGATGGACATGGAACCAAGATCCATAGAGCGTAGCTCATTCTCGAGTTCGAGTGCACGAGCTTCCTTTTTGTCGTGAAACAATTCCTTGAGGCTCTTCCATACGCTTGCAGCAGTGGCATTCTTCTTTAAGACTGTTTGAAGGAGCGAGGTAGAGAGAGTGCCATAGAGCCAAACCTTAACCAGTGAGTCGACCTTTTTCCATTCAGGGTCTGATGCATCAGTGCTAGTTGCCGTCCCCTCGATATGATTCATGAGACCAAAACTGTCAAGGTGAGACACGAATAGTTCGCACCATGCATCATAGTTGAGTTGGTTAAGGTCAAGGACAAGTGGTTCATGGTCAAGGTCAAGGACAAGGGTTTTTCGGTGTTTGCGGGTGGTGGTGGTGTAACCTCAGAATCATTAGTCATGTTGGATGAAGTAGGGTTATGGTTGATTGTGGAAGGAGGGTGGCGGCAGAGAGATGTGAATATTGGAGGAGGGGATTGGCGAGTGATTTTAGGAGAGAAAGTTTGTGATTGACAGAGATTGTAGGGGATTGGTTATCAGTTCTCTGATACCATATTAAGATGGGATTTGACTCCTTGAATGAGATTGTATTATTGATACACTATATATACATGTACAAAGCGTGTGACAAAATGAAATGGGCTGAGCCCTACATACAAGAAAAGTGGGCCTAGCTAAGATATACATACAACCATGCACATGCAATATATACGAAATGATATACTCCTCTAATAGTTAGGAGATTTCTATGAGCACTTCCAACAAAATGGAGACCAAAGGTAACGACCATAAAAGAATCAAAGGACAAGAGCTCATTGGCAACTTAAAGGTCTATGAAGTACTGTTGGAAAAAGACTCCGAGTTGTCTAAAGACAAGAAAGAAAAGTATAAGCCACTAGCTCTAAAAGCCAATAAGGAGTCAAGCGACGGAGAAACTTCTTCCTGAGATAGTGAAGATGAAGAATACGCTATGGCGGTAAGGGACTTTAAAAAGTTCCTTAGAAGAAGAGGAAGGTTCGTGAAACAACCTTATGATGACAAGAAAGGCTTTCGAAAGTTCAACGAAGATAAAAGGGGAAAAGATGATCGAAAGTGCTTTATGTGTGGTGATCCAAATCACTTCATTAGTGATAGTCCCAAACACTCAAGTAATGAGCAAATAGCCTTTGTAAGCGGCTCATGGGGTACGAGTGAAGAAGAAAGGACGAGATTTGTCTCATGGCTAAAGACTCTAACGAGGTACGTTCCGAATCTCCTTATTATAGTAGTTCTTCTTTAGATGATGAATCATTAAATTTAGAATATAACAAACTTTGTAAAATTAGTCTTAAGGTCATTAACAAAAACAAACATTTGAAAAGTAAAAATGAACTTCTAAATAATGAAGTTTTTGAACTAAAGGAAAAGATAAAAAAAGACTTGAAAAAGGTAAAGAAACTGATTTTGAATGCAAAACTTGTTTAGATCTTTAAACTAAAAATGGTCATCTTGAGTCTAAAGTTGCTAGACTTAGTACTAAATGTTTAGATGAAATACTTGATAATCATAAATTAAAGAATAACAAAAAGGGTATGGGTTTTACAGAATGTATTGCTTCGACTAGTGAAGACAAATAAACCAAGTCTGTTAAAACTGCTGATAACAATGTTTAAGAGGTGGCGGATCCGGCACATCCTTTTAAAAGGGATCCGGCTAGACCAAATCAAGGGATCCGGCCACCTGAAATAGCAAGACCAAAATTCAACTCGACCTCATCTTCCAGAAAAGAGTTTGTAGTTATAACCAAAAAGAAGTTACCTAATGCTACTGTTAGAAATGTTAATCAACCATCTTCTCTGAAACATGATCAAGGAATTTTAAGAAATAAGCCTCTTGTGGGAAACTAGAAGAGGGGAAGGTTGAATAGTTTACCGATTTTTAGTTTAATATGAAAAGTTTGCTTTGGAAACTTTAGATTGATTGTTATGTGAAATCACCAACAACAATATGAGAGTTAACTACTAGTATAACACTATATCTACTAAATAGAAATAACTAAAGTAAAGATTTAGAGATGGAAATTTCAAACCGAGACAACAAGATTTATAGTGGTTCGGTCACGAAGCTCTTCGTCGCCCTACTCCACTTCCCGAGTACCCAACTCGAGAGTTCTAAGCACTATGTCAACAAAGCTCCCTTCAGGCAGAGAAAACCGAACAACGTCGCTTATCACAATTTCCGACACTAAGCTAAATGTCGAGTACTAATCTAGCTAGTACTAATCTCACACGATCCTAACTTCTCACACGATCTACACGATCCTTACTTATCACATGATCAACACGATCCTCACACTCAACTCTTGATCCACTTGATCTATACACTAACTCACAAGCTACAAGAGATCTCCAAGATCTCAACAAGATCACAATGATCCACACAATATGAATAAATAAGACTACGACACTTGATGTATATCGAGATACAAAAAGTAACTCTAAGTAATGCAAGTGCACTACACAAAGACTCTAACACTTTGTATCTTCTTGATACTTTGTGTTCTTCTCTTAACTAGTAGAGGAATGATGGTGATCACTTGGTTGAATGAGAAAGATCACTCTTTAAACAAAAGAAAACAAACTTATGATCAAAGAAATGTAAGTGAGAAAGGAGGATTAAATACAGAAAGTTTTGTGTGAAAAAGGATACTCAAAAATTGTGAAGTTGGTTGGTATTTATAGGCATGAAAAATTTTCCCGTTTGAGGTACACGGTACCATTAATTGTCACACGGTACCACTAAATTTAGTGGTACCGTGGTACCATGCCAGACAAGGACGCTCTTATTTTTGTTTTTAGTGGTGAAAGTTTATTTGGGGAAGTTTGGAGCTGATTTGGGGGGACAAATAGCTGTTATGATTTTTAAACTTATTTTTCCAATTAAAATATTTCTTTATAATTCAAAAATAATTTGTAAGTGTATTTTTGAAAAGAATGTTTTGTCACATTAAAATTGTGAAATTTAAAACACAAATTCACTTCTTTGATCATTTGTCAAGTTATAAATTTGTTTGTTCTTACCTAGAGTGATTTATATAGAAACGGGATATTTCGACTAAAAACTTGTTTACGTTAATCTTTACGTAAAGTGTTTTCACATTTTGTTATCATCAAAATGTAGAGATATCGAAAGATAGAAATAACGTTTTTAGAATATTATTTGCATCAACAATCTCCCCCTTTTTGATGATGACAAAACATAAACTCATTTTGGTAATAATAGATGACTACTCAAGATATACATGGACTAGATATTTTAAAAATAAAATTGAAGCTTTTGATCATTTTGAAATATTAAGAAAGAAAATTCAAAATCAACAAGGTTCTCTATTGTGTCTATCCGTACGAATCATGGTTGGGAGCTTGACAACGAAGTACAATTCGGAGCTTTTGTGATGATAATGGCATTACTCACAATTTCTCGGCTCCACATACTCCACAATCAAACGGGGTAGTTGAACGTAAAAATCATACTTTACAAGAAATTAGTCGAACCATGTTAATGAACATTCAATCCCTCAGAAATTTTGGTGTAATGCCATCGATACATCTACATATATATTAAATAGAATCTTAATTAATGATGCACTTCATTTTATTGGATTCGGTAAAATGGAATTATACCAACAATTAAGAACTGTAACTCCTTGTTACTAATTCTCTTAAGTCCCAGAGAATTTCAGTTAAGCTTCATTGAACCGCGATGTAGTTGCGCGTTCCCTGATTTGTAGTCCCTGACATCGAATCTTTTAAGTCACATTTAATTGTTCCTCAAAAACTCAAGATCAATATGTTCCCCTGTGCCAAACTATTTCCCTCTTTTGGGCAAAGTACGTTTCGTTTAATGATCTTGACACCTTCCACTAAATCTTGCAATACTTTGGAATTCTCGCATAGATAAACCTTGATCTATAATTCATGTCATCTTTTATACTCTTTAGTTAAATGATCAAAAGTTAACTTTATCGTTTACTCTCACTTTTGTTGCACTCAACTTTGAGTTTAACTTTTAACCCTTTGTCCTGTTAAGAACGCCTTGGCTTGAGTACATTAACTTGATCAATTTAACAGTTATTTAACTGCTCCTCCTGTAAGACATCTTCCAGTCTTACCTGAGCATTCCAAAGCAGCTGCGAGACCTTACTCATGATCTAAAAACTCATGCCCTTCTGAGTTTAAAAGAAATCTTACTCCTCAAATACTTCTGGTATTTGAATGTATCATATGTAGGTTTTTATGCCTTGGTGTCTCTCAAGACTCGAGGCATACAGTTCACAAGACCATTCGGTACATTTGTTATCTGGTAGAACTGCTTCTTTAATTCCACTATCCTCGATAGTCTTAATTAAAGTTTCTCGTGTTACTACTTTGAACATCCACCCCAGATGGATTGCATCAAAGTTTATTACTGCTTTAAGCCTAAAGGTCTTTCAAGCACTTCATTCACTTCAGCAGTTCATCTTTAAGGGAACCCATAAAGTATGATCATTCATTTTATTAAACCAGATAAAATGTTGTCATAGTTTGCAGTTATATTTGGGATTCCTCTAAGTTTTGTCCAAAAGTTTTAATATCATATTTTAAAATATAAGATGCCAGATAAATTTAAATTTTAGAAATGAAATGTTTAAAACCTAAAACATTAAAATTTAAAACAAGCCCTAAACGGGCAAAAACAGTTTTAAATGAAAGAGAAAAATTTAAATTGTTTACACATCCTAATCCCAAAAACAGATGCACGCTCTCATACGTCATCTTCCGCAAACTTCCCAACACTTTCCATCAGCTGCTTCCACAACTTCTGTCCAGCGCTACTCTTCACTTCACATCTATATTGTATATTTCAACAAGTTAGATCATGTTACTTTCGTAGCGAAGTGAGAGACAACAATATTAGTTATGTACTAACCTCAAGTCTTAGCATTTTTTTTTAGGCTGGACCATTTGGACAAGTCCTTGACCAGTACCCTTCTTTCCCACACTTTAAGCAAGGTCCAAACTTAAGAGGGTACCATTTTATGTCTTCTCTTATTGGTGTTCTTTTTTTCTAGTGGGTATTGTAAGCTGTGGTCTAACTGTATTTCTTATTTTTTACTTTTATTTCCTAGCTCCTTGCTAATTGGTTTCTAATAAAATTTCCGATGTTCAAATGAAAAAGAAAACAAATGCGTGTTCAAATATAGCTATTTTTGACCATCTTAAAATGTGTCTATCTAAGAATACTATTACTACATATCGACATTAATTGCTTTAAGTTTACATACGGTTACTATTGTCGGTACATCTCCTGTCCCACAAAAAAGGTACAAAAAGTACAAAACATTTCTTTCTGTTTACAGTTTAACACAATTTTTTATTAGTTTCTGTTCCGTATTTTTTGCCAGTTTAATTATTTTGACATGTTAAACTTTATATTTTATGTTCCGACTTTCAGTTTTGTAGTATTTTAATAAAAAGAAAATTAAAAAAAGGGTACAAATTGTATTTTAGAGGGCTCTTTTTTTAGAAGGGCAAATTTTTTTCACTCCTATACTACCTATCACACAATAAATCTTACAAATGTCTTCAGCAAGACTTGAACCCACAACCTTTAAATTGGTGAGCAATTCACATACCACTAGACCAAAGACTTTCGATATAATTTTAGAGGGGTGTTTATAACCTAACTCTTTACATAAATCGTATCAATTGTTGAAAACAATATCCATTGTGCCGCATACGATAAGTTGTCCGCGACAATGATTAGCCAAGTTGACTAACTCAATCAGTGTCACAATTCTCAATTTCAGGTCACTTTCCCAAGTCTTGACATTTTCCTATTCACAGATTTCAATTCATCATTTCACGTAAACTAGGTTTACAGATATTCATTTGACGAAACCGGGCAGGTTAAGTCACATTATCATGAGACATCATTCATCATACATTTCATAGACTAGGGTTAGTCTACATTTCATCACGACATCATTTGCATTCTATCCCACTCGTAGAATATATAATTTCAAGTCACACTTATTTATTTATTTTCAAATAAATAATAACATATGATTATAGTTTTTAATCAATACACCAAACAATTCCCACTATGGCACTAATATTTTTATATATTAGTAATATTCCCACTAAAATTGTAAAAGTTAATTATTTTATATTTTAAGGTTTTATATTTTTAAACCTTCATTTATATTAACTTAAAACAATATTTGTACCAACCAAGCACTACCTGTCAAAACACCCAATGTACACAAAAATTATATTTTATAATTTTTACAACTTTGTTATATCCCGTCTTGTCCCGTTATATTTTATTTTTAATTAACTCGGTACCCGATAACGCTAAAATATCAAAACTATGCAGTAAACGGTACTCCGTAAAAACAATATTGTACAAAAGTGACCAAGACACCACCTCTTCATGAGGTGGCCAGCCAAGGTGTGTCCAAGGACACATGGTGTCCTCATAATCACCCAACAAAATCCCACTACACCTAATTACTTACTCATAGTTGCATGTGTTGTAAAAGTGATCAAGAAAATTTTACTCTTTCCTTCCTCTCCTCTTCTTGCTCGTTCCAACTCAACAACAAAGAAGAACAAGAAATTTTTCAAGAACAACAATATTTACAAGTAGTAATTATCATCCATTACAAGGTTTTGAAATATAAACCTATGGATTAGTAGGGTTTTCTTCCTAAAATTAGTAATCTTCCAAGTAAGTTCACCACTTATTTTCACAAGTTCTACCAAAATTTCCTTACAAGGTTTATGTGTTTTTATGGTTCTTGTACTTGCATATAAAATTTATACCACTAAACCTAAGTTTACATCATTTTTATGTATAAAATGGATTACTTGAGAACCTTTGGAGAAATGGTTGAAAAGATGATGTTAGGGTACCCATGACACCCTAGGAAGGTGTATGGTAGATTAAGGGATTTTTGATGTTGTTAGTGATGGACTTGGACAAGTAAAAACTAGGAAAAATCATTTTTGGAACAATATAAAAAGCTACTGTCCTTAATTTCAAAATTTGGTAAACTCAGTGAGTTTTGGTTAATTTTGAACCCTAGAACTAGAAAATACACTTTTAGATGAATTCATGGTCGAAAGAACGGATAAAAACGGACTTACGATGAAAAAGTTATGCCAAAAACAAGATATACTAACTATAAATACTTTTCCGGAAAAATTGTTGCTGATGTATGAATTTGTTTGACCAAAAACGAGCCTTAGACCTTGTCAAAACATACCAAACTGTTAAAAATATGTTAGTTCATCTTTTTACCTTTTCGGGGATATAAAGAACTTGAGAAACGGCCTTATAACGAATAAGTTACGATTTTTCAAAGAATATAAGTTCACTAAAATTCTACCAGCACTTTTACTCAGAAATTTTTCTAAGTCTACCCAGAAACTTTGCAAACACCCATGTTGAGAGCTATTTTCCCGTCAAATGACTCAGTTCTGGAGTTGGGACTCGAAGGAACAAAAGTTAGAGCACCTGGCCTAGTTTTCAAATCAAAAAGCCGTTTGTCATTTGGTCTTAAAATGAGTAATCTACAGCTATCCAAACATTCACAAAAACTGCCCAGAAATGGCAGTTTTGGCCAAAACACCATACTTTTCGACCATTTATCTTAAAATCTGGGCACATTGAGCAAAACTTCACTACTGAACATATTTAGGCTTGGTGCTAAGCTTTCCAGAAATACCAATTTTGTTTCCTAACTCTCAATATTCACTGATTTACAACTAGTTTTCCGAGGCCATTTTTAGCCGTACTTCAGAAATTACTAAGTGTAATATTTACGACGAAAACTTGTATTTTCACAATTTATCACCAAATAACTATCGTACAACATTATTACACTATATGAACATATAATATTCATTATGACTTTATACGATAATATAAATTATATTTTCGGCGATTATTCATATTTTGATACAATACGAGTGGTATAGATTATAAGTACAAGTGCATACACGAATTCATTTCATAATCTAAATTAGATTACATACATTCATTTTAGGTTGCGGCTAGGAGTTGCACCTCATCACTTCAGTTCATACACTACATATTGTGCCATCACTTGAGGTGAGTTTTCATAGCCCCGTTTACATTTCATTATTTATTTCAAATCCCACGGGGGAGAATACATTGCACCATTTATTTTTGTACGGACCTAAGTATACAAATTCAAGTACAATGCTTAAGTTACCACATTTGCCTATGAAAGTCCCCTATTTAGTACATCATGAACCGTTAATTGTGAGCAAGCGAAAGTGAGTGGATAGATCTATTAAGGGTGACGCCTCCATCCGCGTTGGGGTTACCAACAGTCAAACGGATGCATTTCATTTCATACATTCAGGGTGTTTGGCAAAGCACTCCATTTGGGGCATTTCGTTAGTACAGTCTAGCTTCGGGGTCATGAGCTTAAGGTCTATTGTACTATTTTTCATTGACTGTTGTCATACACATTATACTTGAGGTTGCCGTGTAACATTCATTTTCATAAACCTATGATTTCTCACCAACATTATTGTTGACCGTTTTAGCAATGTATTTTCAGGTTACTAAGATAACAACATGTGACCTGCATATGGACCATCATGGAGTCGAGGAGTCGACGCGTCTCACCTTTCATTTTATGCACTTATGTAACGTTTGATCAAGTTGAACTAGTTTTCATGAACTTGTAACACCATTATGGGACCTATTTTGTAAACTCTGAATATTTTAATGATCAAACGATGTATTTTCAAAACGACACTTTAGGTCGTTCAATATAACCTTGTATGAGATGCCATGTTCGTTACACCCGGGTATTCAATTCCGCTGCCATATAACAGGTAAATTCAGGATATGA
>LBNU01027497.1:0-19766 GCA_014162995.1 Artemisia annua | reverse complement strand
AAAATCTCACTAGAAAGGATTCTAATGAGTAGACCTAAGTAAAAATAAAATTTTCAACCTAAACAATAACTATTCTCCGGCAGCGGCACCAAAAACTTGATGCGTGGGTTTTGCAACCTATGCACTTAGGTTTTACCTCTCAAGGGATCTTGAGAAGCTTACAACCCCCACCAGGCAGTGTACCTGACCGATGTTGTATAGTGAAGTGGCAAGTACCGGGGAATTGATCGTTCTCTCGGGGAATAGTGTAGTTAGGCTTGAAAAGCTACTCTAATTAGGTCTAAGGGTTGAGGGATGATTCTTTTTGTATTTTTATATTTTATGAAAGCAGGTAAAAATCTCGGTTTTGGAAGGAGTGGGCGGAATTAGTTGCTAGCCAACTAACCCAAATATCTACTTTTGCAATTAAAATTAAATAACAAGAAAATTAAAGTGGTTGTGAAACTTATATATGAGAAATATGTGTTTACTTAGATTTCCCTTCTCCCTAGCTGTCTTTTATATGTTAATTGGTTTGTTGTGATTATGTGGATGACGGGTTGTATTCCTTTAAACCATTCGTAGGGCCGTGTATGATCTTTCCTAACTCTATAAGCTCCTACTTCACTCCTATGTCGAGCCGATTTAAGCTCCTAACATGGGATCATTAGAATTCGCTCATGTATTAAATACAACCAATTAATCGTAGTACACATCTGATTCATGTTTCTTAAGACGTTCAAGCAAGTTACCGTATAGGAGGTTAGCCAGTTTTCTTATGCCTAACATCGACTTCACCCAACCACAATAATCACAAGCAAACCAACAACATATAATCAATAGCTAGGTTTCATTAGATCTAAGCAAACACAAAGAAAACCTAGCCTAGCATGTTAATTGAAAGACAAGCGTAAGATATAATCAAACAACACATAGACATATTGAATGATTTGGAAGAATACTTATTTTTAATTAAGCATCAAGTGTGAAAAACCCTAAAAAATACAGAAAAGTTTGAGCTAGGGTTTTCCCCCAAAAGATGCACACTAATAAATGAAAATTAGAAAAGTATATACACATTTTACAAGCTGACGGCGTCACGTTCTAGTGCGTGACGCCGTCACCTCGCCGCCAAACTTATATTCGGATTGCTCAGATCCAACTCTGACGCCGTCCCTCTTTGGAATTCTATGGGCCGTCTCCCTTTGTGTTATAACGTGACGGCCTAAATCAATTTGCACGTGACGCCATCACTCTTTAAAACTTCAAATCTTTCGGGGGCGTCTGGTGTAAAAATCATCCTTCATTTGTCAAAGCGTGACGCCGTCACACTCTAAAGCGTGACATCGTCACACTCTAAAGCGCTGGTACTAATTCCAGCATATTTTGAGACTTTGTCGTTTTCTTCACTTTTATGCTCCAAAAACATCCAAAATAGCTTCTTTTCCAGATTTCTTCTCCAAAGTACCTAAAATGACAAAAGGAACAATTTAAGGCAATATTTGATCAAATAATTACGGATTAGGGCTTAAATGACCCCCTAAAAGCGGTACACTTTTCGCTTCATCATACTCCAAAAAGTCACTCATCATGGCATAGACCTTTGGCTCCAAGTCCAAATTTTCTATGACCATATCAATATCCCCACGAGGCAAACCATTGACCAAGCGGCCGGTGGCAAGCTACGTGATCTAAGTGCGGAACAATCATGGGAAAGCATAGAAGATCTTGCTCTCTATGACAACGAAAGTTGGAATGATCCCCGTGATTTGAACAAAACGGTCAAGGCAATATATTTGCCTTCGAATAATTCAAGCACTTCCGACCGTAGGATCATGGAAATTGAGGACCAAGTCAAGTTAGATCGTAATTCCCCCATAAACATCATGACTAGAGCCCACTACAATCTTATAATGAATGAGAAACTAGGATTTAGGACATTTCCTAGCACGGGATGGATAAGCAATTTTGTGGGTAGAGTTAGGGGACTACATGTCTATGTAGGAAATTTCACCTACGTCACCGACTTCGTGATTGTTGAGGATATTCATCCAGTAGTAGATGCATGCTTAACTCAAGTAGTTTTTGGAAAGCCGTTTGTTGAGGCGTCTAAAATGAATTATGACCCATCTCTAGGGATAGTTAGGTTCAAGGACGAGACCGAAGATATAGCTTACCAAATGCCATATAAGATAGAGCAATACCGACTCTTGTCAAACATCGAGAAGGAGCTTAAGCAAGCGGTCTACTATAGGAATGATGAGGATGGACGTTGAGGAGTAGACTATGCTATGAGTAGGATATTTGGTTTTTGCGAGGAATGCTTGCAACTAGGTCCGGAATATAAGACTAAACCCGAGGACGACCTAGAGAACGTGACCAACAACGAAGTCACGTAATAGAGAGTGACTTTGAGTCTAGCTACAAGACTTGTTAATAAGGAAAAGCGCTTCTTGGGAGGCAACCCAAGCTTTATTTGCTTTGTGTGTTTGTTTGTTTGAGTTTATTNCAAGGAATGCTTGCAACTAGGTCCGGAATATAAGACTAAACCCGAGGACGACCTAGAGAACGTGACCAACAACGAAGTCACGTAATAGAGAGTGACTTTGAGTCTAGCTACAAGACTTGTTAATAAGGAAAAGCGCTTCTTGGGAGGCAACCCAAGCTTTATTTGCTTTGTGTGTTTGTTTGTTTGAGTTTATTTGTTTCCGTATGAATGTTCTATTTTTATTACTATTGATTCATGTTTCAAATTAAAATAGTTAAAATGCTTTATTTTGTTTTTAACTTCGTCTTAACTAATATAAAGGTATTTGGCAAAAGATAAGTGTAAGGGAAATCTAAATTTGTTTATAAGAACGAATTGGAACATGAATTGTAACGATATAAAACAAACATACATATTCGTATTAGTTAGAGTGAAATGCTTGTATCGAGTCATAATGAAATTTTGCAGGATTCCTGGAGTTAAGGTGATTGTTTTTCTAGAAATTTTCCGGAAACTAAACATAAGAATTCTGTCAGATCAATTCTGACGGCGTCAGGCTTTAAACCCTGATGGCGTCAGCCTTTGTTTCCAGAAAACATTTTTAAAATTTAGTTTTTCTGCCGGATTATAAAAATTATTGCATCTCTAATTCCAGGAATCTGCAAAATTTTCATTTCACAAGCATTATATCTATATATATAGAATTTGCCGTCGATTTTACACGAGGTTTGCCTAGATTGTTTTCTCAAGTTTAACAGGTTATTTTGGACAAGAAGGTGAACATGGAATCAAGTTCATGACATCAAGCTTTTGGAGTCGCTTTGAGCTTGGAGCTTTTATATCATCTTGGAAGAAGATCTAACCATGTTACCACACGATCCACATCAAAAATCAGGGGAGTATTTGTTTCATTCTTTCTTTTTCTACTTTTACATCTTTTATGTAAACATTGGGGACAATGTTCGGTTTAAGTTTAAGGGGGGTAAATGAAGGCGCCTTAGAAAATGCTATTACGCTTGATTTTTGTTTTTTTTAATGGTATATGTGTAATAAAACTGAGAAAAATATTTGTTAGGGCAATTTTAGCGCCAAATTTAAAATTTTTTACAACATATAGTAGTAAAACCTTAGGTATAATAAGCGTCTCATGGATAGGGAATTGTATGACTAGCACAAAAACCATACACCCAAAAATTTCCCCCCAAATATGTGAGGTTCACCCCTAGAATGGTTAGGAAAAGCATTCATCTTTGATGCTTGTGTGTGTACCGGTAGCCTATAGATTCAAGAACTTGCGTTAGGGACCATCCCAAATCCACAAGTGAGACTACATTCGTGTAGTTAGATTTACTACATGATAAGAGGCATTAGGATAACCCTTGTTTTACACCCGTATTATAATTACATTGACTTCATTGGTCAAGTAATTCTCCCACACCTTAGCGTTGTACTCATTTTTAGTACACGATACCCCTAGTACACCCCTCCGAGCCTATCTTTTTGTTTCTAACTTTAAGCATTTTACTTAAACGAAGAATTTGTTTACAATCCACCCCAAATGTACACCCAAATCGCCTTAGCCTACCTTGTATGCACTCACCTTTAGTGCATTATTTTGACAACCTTTGTTTAACCCTTAGTTAATTGTCTTATTACTTACATGGTTGCTAAGTCGAGTGATATCCTTGTACATATTGTTTTGGGACGATTGGGACTCATGGGTAAAGTACTAGTGTAATGGAGTAATGGGGAAGAAGTAAATTATTACCCCCATATGTGCGTTAATATTTTAAAGTACTCCATGTTTTTCAATTATCTTAATTCGAGTCATTAGAATAGTTACTTGTAAAGTATGTACAAGTTCAAGTGTAAGGGGAGAACCAAGGCCCCTATGATGTACTCCCTCCGTCCCAAAATTATTGTCCTCATTTGACTTTTCAAAGTCTTAATTTCTTAACTTTAATCTCAAATATTTTTGTATGTGTTATATAATACTTGATGAAAATTATATGAATTGATTGATTTTTAAATGTTTTTTCAGTTGTATAATTTTCATCAAGTATTATATAACACATACAAAAAAATTAAAGATCAAAGTTGAGAAATTAAGACTTTAAAAAGTCAAATGAGGACAATAATTTTGGGACGGAGGGAGTATTATTTTGGATGGTAGGGTAAGAGTGTATGGGAAAAAAATTGAAAAAACAAGAAAAACAAAAAGAATTGGAAAAAGAAAAGTAGAAAAAACATACGGACTACCATCCCGTTTCATTTTATCTTTATTTATGTTTATGTTATTTCATTTTTAGCTTAAGTCGATTCGAGTCTTGGCTTAGCAACGCCACCTTGTGCATGTATTTGATCAAGATAATTAACTCGCCACCACTAAAAATACCCTTTATTCCAACCAAGCCGTGTTTATCATATCCCTACACCTAACATTATAACCCTTTGTAAAGCCCTCTTTGATAGTTTATCTTAGGTGCTTACGCCTAGTGGAGGAGGTTTTTGATCCTTTCCCAAGTCTATGATAATCTATTTGCTATGACAGGCAGTGAGTGATATTTCTTCCATTTCCATTTAGCTATATAGCTTTATAACATCCGAGAGATGAGAGTATCAAAACACTATTTGTGAGGTGCTAGTATATGGTTTCCTTGCTTATTATGACTAGGGTTGAGTGACTATTTGTTGTAATTACTTTTATATTCGTGTTAAATGACCCCTAGCTCATATTTTGATTAGAATATAAGCGTATTTGCTTGAGGACAAGTAAATCTCAAGTGTAAGGGTATTTGATGAGGCGAAAAGTGTTACGATTTTAGGGGGTCATTTAAGCCGTAATCTGTAATTATTTGATAAAATATTGCCTTAAATCGTTCCTTTTGTCATTTTAGTTACTTTGAAGAGGAATTCTGGAATAGGAAGCATTTTAGACGTTTTTGGAGCATAAAAGTGAAGAAAACGACAAAGTCTCAAATTATGCTGGAAACAGTATCTGACGGCGTCACGTTCTACCCTGTGATGGTGTCACGCTTTGACAACAAGAAGGATGATTTTTACACTAGACGCCCCAGAAAGTTTTGAGGAATTNTAATTATTTGATAAAATATTGCCTTAAATCGTTCCTTTTGTCATTTTAGTTACTTTGAAGAGGAATTCTGGAATAGGAAGCATTTTAGACGTTTTTGGAGCATAAAAGTGAAGAAAACGACAAAGTCTCAAATTATGCTGGAAACAGTATCTGACGGCGTCACGTTCTACCCTGTGATGGTGTCACGCTTTGACAACAAGAAGGATGATTTTTACACTAGACGCCCCAGAAAGTTTTGAGGAATTAACACGTGACGGCGTCACGTGTTGGAAGGTGTAGGCCGTCACGTTATGTGCTAAAGGGAGACGGCCCAGAATGAATTACTAGGGGACGGCGTCAAGAGTGGATCTGAGCAATCCGAATTTTATTTTGGCGGCGAGGTGACGGCGTCAGACCCTATAAAGTGACGCCGTCACAATGTAAAATCTATATATAGTTTTCTAATTTTCATTCATTAGTGTGCAACTTTGGGAACCAAACCGTAGCTCGTTTTTCTACTGTATTTTTGAGGGTTTTGCACCCTTGAAACTTGGATGCTTAATTGAAGATAAGTCTCTTCCAAATCATTCAATGTGTCTATGTATTGTGTGATTATATCTTATGCTTGTCTTTCAATTAACATGCTAGGCTAGGTCTTTATTGTGTTTGCTTAGATCTAATGAAACCTAGCTATTGATTATATGTTGTTGGTTTACTTGTGATTATTGTGGTTGGGTGAAGTCGATGTTAGGATTAAGAAAACTGGCTAACCTCCTATACGGTAACTTGCTTGAACGTCTTAAGAAACATGAATCGGATGTGTACTACGGTTATTTGGTTGTATTTAATGCATGAGCGAATTCTAATGATCCCATGTTAGGAGCTTTTAGTCGGCTCGACATAAGAGTGAAGTAGGAGCTTATAGAATTAGGGAAGATCGTACACAACCCTACGAATGGTTTAAAGGAATACAACCCGTCATCCACATAATTACAACAAACCAATTAACATATAAAAGATAGCTAGGGAGTAAGGAAATCTAAGTAAACACATATCTCTCTCATATGAGATTCACAACCACTTTACTTTTCTTATTATTTTAATTTATTTGCAAAAGTAGTTATTTGGGTTAGTTGACTAGCAACTAATTCCCCCCACTCATCTATAACCCGAGATTTTTACTTGCTTTTATAAAATAAAAAAATACAAAAAGAATCATTGTCACACCCTGAATTTACCTGTTATATGGCAGCGGAATTGAATTCCCGGGTGTAACGATCATGGCATCTCATACAAGGTTACATTGAACGACCTAAAGAGTCGTTTTGAAAATACATCGTTTGATCATTAAAACATTCAGAGTTTACAAAATAGGTCCCATAATGGTGTTACAAGTTCATGAAAACTAGTTCAACTTGATCAAACGTTACATAAGTGCATAAAATGGAAGGTGAGACGCGTCGACTCCTCAACTCCATGATGGTCCATATGCAAGTCACATGTTGTTATCTTAGTTACCTGAAAATACATTGCTAAAATGGTCAACAATAATGTTGGTGAGAAATCATAGGTTTATGAAAATGAATGATATACGGCAACCTCAAATATAATGTGTATGACAACAGTCAATGAAAAATAGTACAATAGACCTTAAGCTCATGACCCCGAAGCTAGACTGTACTAATGAAATGCCCCAAATGGAGTGCTTTGCCAAACACCCTGAATGTATGAAATGAAATGCATCCGTTTGACTGTTGGTAACCCCAACACGGATGGAGGTGTCACCCTCAATAGATCTATCCACTCACTTTCGCTAGCTCACAATTAACGGTTCATGATGTACTAAATAGGGGACTTTAACATGGCAAATGCGGTAACTTAAGCATTGTACTTGAATTTGTATACTTAGATCCGTACAAAAATAAATAATGCAATGTATTCTCCCCCGTGGGATTTGAAATCAATAAAAATGTAGACGGGGCTATGAAAACTCACCTCAAGTGATGGTACAATATGTAGTGTATGAACTGAAGTGATGAGGTGCAACTCCTAGCCGCAACCTAAAATGAATGTATGTAATCAAATTTAGATTATGAAATGAATTCATGTATGCACTTGCACTTATAATTTATACCACTCGTATTGTATCAAAATATGTAATATTGTCGAAAATATAATTTATATTATCGTATAAAGTCATAATGAATATCACATGTTCATATAGTGTAATAATGTTGTACGATTGTTATTTGGTGATAAATTGTGAAAATACAAGTTTTCGTCGTAAATATTACTTAGTAATTTCTGAAATACGGCTAAAACTGGCCTCGGAAAACTACATGTAAATCAGTGAATATTGAGAGTTAGGAAACAAAATTGGTATTTCTGGAAAGCTTAGCACCAACCCTAAATATGTTCAGTAGTGAAGTTTTGCTCAATGTGCCCAAATTTTAAGATAAATGGTCGAAAAGTATGGTGTTTAGGCCAAAACTTCCATTTCTGGGCAGTTTTTGTGAATGTTTGGATATCTGTAGATTACTCATTTTAAGTCCAAATGACAAACGGCTTTCTGATTTGAAAACTAGGCCAGGTGCTCTAACTTTTGTTCCTTGGAGTCCCAACTCCAGAACTTAGTCATTTGACGGGAAAATGGCTCCCAACATGGGTGTTTGCAAAGTTTCTGGGTATACTTGCAAAAATTTCTGAGTAAAAGTGCTGGTAGAATTTTAGTGACTAATATTCTTTGAAAAATCATAACTTATTCGTTATAAGACCGTTTCTCGAGTTCTTTATATCCCCGAAAAGGTAAAAATGTGAACTAACATATTTTCAACAGTTTGGTATGTTTTGACAAGGTCTAGCGCTCGTTTTTGGTCAATGATTTCGTACATCAGCAACATTTTTCCGGAAATATATATNTATATATATATAGTGTAACTTGTTTTTGGCATAACTTTTTCATTGTAAGTCCGTTTTTATCCGTTCTTTCGACCATGAATTCATCTAAAAGTGTATTTTCTAGTTCTTGGGTCAAAAATTAACCAAAACTTACTGAGTTTACTCAGTTTTGCAAATAGGGACAGTAGCTTTTTATATAGTGTTTAAAATGGTTTTTCCTAGTTTATACTTGTCCAAGTCCATCACTAATAACATCAACAATCCCTTAATCTACCATACACCTTCCTAGGGTGTCATGGGTTCCCTAACATCATCTCTTCAACCATTTCTCCAAAGGCTCTCAAGTAATCCATTTTATACATAAAAGTGATGTAAACTTAGGTTTTGTGGTATAGACTTTTATATGCATGTACAAAAACAACAAAAATACATAAACCTTGTAAGGAAATTTTGGTAGAACTTGTGAAAATAAAATGATGAACTTACTTGGAAGGTCACTAATTTTTAAGAAGAAAACCCTACTAATCCATAGGTTTATATCTCAAAACCTTGTAATGGATGATAACTAATACTTGTAAATGATGTTGTTCTTGAAAAATTCTTATCTCCCTTGGTGTTGAATTTGGAACGAGCTATGACAAGGAAGAAGGAAGGAGATAACTTTTTGATCTTCAATTTTTTTTTACATGCAAGTTATGAAAGATAGTTTGGTGTTAGTGGGACTAGTTAGGTGATGTTTAGAAGACACAAGTGTCCTTGGGCACCTCTTGGCCGGCCACCTCACTTGAGGTGGTGTCATGGTCATAGTTTTTGTAGAACTTATTTTTACGGGGTACCGTTTAGTGCATAGTTTTGATATTTTAGTGTTATCGGGTACCGAGTTAATTAAAAATAAATTATAATGGGACAAGACGGGATATAACAAAGTTGTAAAAATTATAAAATATAATTTTTGTAAACATTGGGTGTTTTGATAGATATTGCTTGGTTGGTACAAATATTGTTATAAGTTAATATAATTGAAGGTTTAAAAATATAAAACCTTAAAATATAAAATAATTAACTTTTAAAATTTTAGTGAGAATTTTTATAATATATAAAAATATTAGTGCCATAGTGGGAATTGTTTGGTGTATCGATTAAAAACTATAATCATATGTTAATATTTATTTGAAGATAAATAAATATATGTAACTTGAAATTGTATGTATTCTACGAGTGGGATAGAATGCAAATGATGTCGTGATGAATTGTAGACTAACCCTAGTCTATGAAATGTATATTGAATGATAATGTGACTTAACCTACCCGGTTTCGTCAAATGAATATCCGTAAACCCAGTTTACGTGAAATGATGAATTGAAATCTTTGAATAGGAAAATGTCAAGACTTGGGAAAGTGACCTGAAATTGAGAATTGTGAAATTCTCCCCTCCTAACAGGAATCCAGTCCCTGGATTCAGTTCATGTTGGTCTCGGAAGTGGTATTGGTGAAATGATGTGGATAATTGAGTCGCTTATGGTCTTCCCGTACCCAAGTATACTCGGGACTTCTTCGGGAATTCCCGCGAATTTCATGATAGAATTTGACACTATTTCATTGTATGACCTTACAGTCCATGATTTCTATTGGTTCTTCCACAAGGTTCAAATTTGTCATTGAGTTGGATTTCTTCTATTGAAAGAGGAGTAATTCATCGAATAATCACTTCTTGCTTGTTTCATTAATATGTGTTGGACTAGTGAATTGGGCTTTTTCCGATTTCGGTCCGTCAATAAGTGATTAGCACTTCAACCATAAAGTGCTCTCAAATGGTGTGATCCTTATGTTCATGTGATAACTAGTGTTGTAGATGAATTTGGTTTATGGCAAATGATTAGTCCAACAATTTCCAAAGTCAATCATACCTGATCTAAGCATATCTCCCTATGTTGGAATCGTTCTCTCGTTCTGACCATTGGTCTGAAGGTGATAAGTGATGCTTATACCTAGTTGGGATTCCAAAGAAAACCTTAAAATGATTGCTGAATATGTATCGTGAATGTTATGAATTAAGTCTTCCTCCACCTAAGGTGCTTAGTCTCCATTACTAAGATATTTCCATGTTCTATGTCATCAATTACAAAAACCTTATATGTATAAGTGATGTAGCATAGTGATTGATTTTCAAAGTTTGTTTCGAGATTGAATGTTTTGTTCATAATCTGTATCCGAATAAATGAATTTAAAACTTTAAGCAGACGACTTTCTAAGAAATAATTTCTTACGAGATGTATGATTTATATAATTGTAGTTTGGAGGGAATTCATTGAAAAGTGTAGGCATTAAAAATGATGAAATAGTCGGGTGGGTATGTCTACATGTATGCGTTGATGTCTAACTTCTAATTTGGATAATGTCTATTGGTGAAATCATGTTTACTTGAAGGTTCTATAGTCCCGTTTAGAAGGCTGGAGTCATCTTTATAGTGTTGCTTAGTGAGCATTCGTATCGGAATGAATCTTGTAATTCGGGTAGGCTAGTACTTTCGAGATGATAGAATCTTGACAACTAGGTCAGTGATAAATGTGATATCTCATGATTCCTGTTGAGTTTCGAATGATCTTATTGTGTCAAGGAATTCTTCTCAAAGATGGCATGTAAAGTCTTTCTAGAAAAGTCATTAGTAATATCCAATTATGAATTTGGTGAGTAGTGAGACTAGAGAATGGTAAATGATGGTGATAGTGAGAATGTAAGGTAGTCTGCTGAGACTCGAATGTCTCAGTGTCATAACTGATTGTCTCCTCTGAATTGGTCTCATGTGAAGTTACAATGGAAGTCATCGCCTGATGACGGTGAATACTCCAATAAAATCGAGGTATAGTTGGCATAGGTTCATTGGTAGATGGAAAAACATCCTACATGTCTAAGTCTGAAGAAGTATTGATAAGGTAGGTGAATGAGAACACGGCTCAATGGTAATTGTGACTTAGTGAGACTGTGATGAATGAGGGTACCATGATGTAAGTGTACTGTGTATATATGTGTATGTTCATGAGATGTTGTGCTTATGCATTCATATGAATTTTGGCGTTTCAGAAATTTTGTAAGACTCGACCCGAACATAATCCTAACATAACTGCTCAAAGTATTCCAAAATTCACCTTTGAGTCAGACATAGGTGATCAGTCCATGTCCCACTGTCCCTGGTCGAATATAGGTGATCAGTCTATATCCTACCGAGGTTTAATGAATTTTGCAATACTTAGCTCAGCTATACTCGTAATATGTCTAAGACTCCTTGAGAAAATGTTTAGACAGCAAAGGCGATGTCAAACCACTCAGTTGCAAGTCCCGCCCATGCAAGACTTGTAACCTATGTTTTCACACCCCATTGCACAACACATGTAAAATGAATGAAAGTGACCCGTGTAATGTAGTGTAGGTGATCGCACACCCAAGTGATGCCATGAATGTAGGTGATCCATTCCTAAGTGATGTAGGCAACAAAGTACCCAAATAATGTAGTGTATCTCTATACCTATGAAATGTAGGTGGTTACGCACCCATGTAATGTAGGTATCATGCCATACCCGAGCAATGTAGGTATCTCTATACCTATGAAATGTAGGTGGTTACGCACCCATGCTATGAACTGTATTGTGGTATAAAACCATGTAAAGTGAATATGCACTCATGATGAAATGATGAGATGCTATGATGATGTGGTTATAGTCTAGGGTCCAAGATACAACCTAGTTCGCTATAACCTTAGCTCTGATGCCAATCTGTCACACCCTTAATTTACCTGTTATATGGCAGCGGAATTGAATTCCCGGGTGTAACGATCATGGCATCTCATACAAGGTTACATTGAGCGACCTAAAGTGTCATTTTGAAAATACATCGTTTGATCATTAAAACAATCAGAGTTTACAAAATAGGTCCCATAATGGTGTTACAAGTTCATGAAAACTAGTTCAACTTGATCAAACGTTACATAAGTGCATAAAATGAAAGGTGAGACGCGTCGACTCCTCGACTCCATGATGGTCCATATGCAAGTCACATGTTGTTATCTTAGTTACATGAAAATACATTGCTAAAACGGTCAACAATAATGTTGGTGAGAAATCATAGGTTTATGAAAATGAATGTTATACGGCAACCTCAAGTATAATGTGTATGACAACAGTCAATGAAAAATAGTACAATAGACCTTAAGCTCATGACCCTGAAGCTAGACTGTACTAATGAAATGCCCCAAATGGAGTGCTTTGCCAAACACCCTGAATGTATGAAATGAAATGCATCCGTTTGACTGTTGGTAACCCCAACACGGATGGAGGCGTCACCCTCAATAGATATATCCACTCACTTTCGCTTGCTCACAATTAACGGTTCATGATGTACTAAATAGGGGACTTTAACATGGCAAATGCGGTAACTTAAGCATTGTACTTGAATTTGTATACTTAGGTCCGTACAAAAATAAATGGTGCAATGTATTCTCCCCCATGTGATTTGAAATTAATAAAAATGTAGACGGGGCTATGAAAATTCACCTCAAGTGATGGTACAATATGTAGTGTATGAACTGAAGTGATGAGGTGCAACTCCTAGCCGCAACCTAAAATGAATGTATGTAATCTAATTTAGATTATGAAATGAATTCATGTATGCACTTGCACTTATAATCTATACCACTCGTATTGTATCAAAATATGTAATATTGTCGAAAATATAATTTATATTATCGTATAAAGTCATAATGAATATCACATGTTCATATAGTGTAATAATGTTGTACGATAGTTATTTGGTGATAAATTGTGAAAATACAAGTTTTCGTCGTAAATATTACACTTAGTAATTTCGTCGTAAATATTACAAGTTTTCATTGTAAGTCCGTTTTTATCCGTTCTTTCGACCATGAATTCATCTATAAGTGTATTTTCTAGTTCTTGGGTCAAAAATTAACCAAAACTTACTGAGTTTACTCAGTTTTGCAAATAGGGACAGTAGCTTTTTGTATAGTGTTTAAAATGGTTTTTCCTAGTTTATACTTGTCCAAGTCCATCACTAACAACATCAACAATCCCTTAATCTACCATACACCTTCCTAGGGTCTCATGGGTTCCCTAACATCATCTCTTCAACCATTTCTACAAAGGCTCTCAAGTAATCCATTTTATACATAAAAATGATGTAAACTTAGGTTTTGTGGTATAGACTTTTATATGCAAGTACAAAAACAACAAAAATACATAAACCTTGCAAGGAAATTTTGGTAGAACTTGTGAAAATAAAGTGATGAACTTACTTGGAAGGTTACTAATTTTTAAGAAGAAAACCCTACTAATCCATAGGTTTATATCTCAAAACCTTGTAATGGATGATAACTAATACTTGTAAATGATGTTGTTCTTGAAAAATTCTTGTCTCCCTTTGTGTTGAATTTGGAACGAGCTAGGACAAGGAAGAAGGAAGGAGAGAACTTTTTGATCTTCAATTTTTTTAAATGCAAGTTATGAAAGATAGTTTGGTGTTAGTGGGACTAGTTAGGTGATTTTTAGAAGACACAAGTGTCCTTGGGCACCTCTTGGCCGGCCACCTCACTTGAGGTGGTGTCATGGTCATAGTTTTTGTACAACTTATTTTTACGGGTACCGTTTAGTGCATAGTTTTGATATTTTAGCGTTATCGGGTACCGAGTTAATTAAAAATAAATTATAACGGGACAAGACGGGATATAACAAAATTGTAAAAATTATACAATATAATTTTTGTAAACATTGGGTGTTTTGATAGATATTGCTTGGTTGCTACAAATATTGTTATAAGTTAATATAATTGAAGGTTTAAAAATATAAAACCTTAAAATATAAAATAATTAACTTTTAAAATTTTAGTGGGAATTTTTATAATATATAAAAATATTAGTGCCATAGTGGGAATTGTTTGGTGTATTTATTAAAAACTATAATCATATGTTAATATTTATTTGAAGATAAATAAATATATGTAACTTGAAATTGTATGTATTCTACGAGTGGGATAGAATGCAAATGATGTCGTGATGAATTGTAGACTAACTCTGGTCTATGAAATGTATATTGAATGATAATGTGACTTAAGCTACCCGGTTTCGTCAAATGAATATCCGTAAACCCAGTTTACGTGAAACGATGAATTGAAATCTGTGAATAGGAAAATGTCAAGACTTGAGAAAGTGACATGAAATTGAGAATTGTGACAATCATCCCTCAACCCTTAGACCTAATTAGAGTAGTTTTTCAAGCCTAAAGACACTATTCCCCCCAGAGAATGATCAATCCCCCGATACTTGCCACTTCACTATTCTACATCGGTTAGGTACACTGCCTGGTGGGAGTTGTAAACTTCTCAAGATCCCTTGAGAGGTAAAACCTAAGTGCAAAGGTTGCAAAACCCATGCATCAGGACCCAATCATGCCGCGGTATTTAGTTTGGTCGACTGGGATTCCGACTGTATCCTCAGCCAGTTTTGATCTTTCGACCATAGTTGTGTCAACTGAATCACATGATTCAAATCCAAACTTCTTCAGGATTTCAGTGGCGTACTTGGATTGATTGATAAAAATGCCATTGGGATTTTGAGATACTTGTAATCCCAAGAAGAATGACATTTGTCCCATCATGGACATCTGGAACTTTGAGTTCATTTCTTTGGCAAAGCGATCCCATTCCATTGATTCAGAAGAGGCAAAGATAATGTCATCTACATAGATTTGAACATGAAGTAAATGTTTGCCTGATCTTCTGGTAAACAGTGTAGGATCAACAACACCCTTAATGAACTTGTTAGCTAGAAGAAACTTGGATAACGTGTCATACCATGCTCTGGGAGCATGCTTTAGTCAATATAGAGCCTTTTTCAATCGATAGACATGATTTGGACGTTCAGGGTGCACAAAGCCTTCAGGCTGAGTCACATATACCACCTCCTTCAAGTTGCCATTTAGGAATGTAGTCTTAACGTCCATTTGATATACAACCCTATTCTGACTGGCCGCATTAGCAAGGAAGATCCTGACGGCTTCAATTCTAGCAACGGGTGCGAAGGATTCTTCAAAGTCTATTCCTTCTTCTTGTCGGTATCCCTTGGCCACTAGCCGAGCCTTGTTTTTCAGAACATCACCACGCTCATCAAGCTTTACTTTGAAGATCCACTTGAGTGCTATAATTATGGCGCAATATGGGGGAGGCACCAATTCCCATACATCGAGTCGATCAAACTCATGTATTTCTTCTTGCATTGCAGTGAACCAGGATTTTTTAGTCAGTGCATCTTTGAAATCTTTAGGTTCAGCTTTGGATAGTATGGAATTGACAAAGCACCAGAAGGCATCGGTTGCATGTTGTTTACGTATAGATACCGGACGTGAGGGATTTCCAATGATATTGTCAATTGGGTGATCATTTGTCCACTTTAGGAAATGCNACTCATGTATTTCTTCTTGCATTGCAGTGAACCAGGATTTTTTAGTCAGTGCATCTTTGAAATCTTTAGGTTCAGCTTTGGATAGTATGGAATTGACAAAGCACCAGAAGGCATCGGTTGCATGTTGTTTACGTATAGATACCGGACGTGAGGGATTTCCAATGATATTGTCAATTGGGTGATCATTTGTCCACTTTAGGAAATGCTCATGATGTTGATGATTGTGAACTGAAATGGCCGCGTTTGAATCCTCTGAAGAAGTAGCCTCATTGGAGGGTTCAGGAGCAAATATGTTGACAAATGGCTCATCAACAGGTTGAGCACTGGGATTTACTTCAAAAGAATTATCTGAGACAGTTCCTTGATGTACATACGAAATTTGATCGTTTGACGTGGGTTGAGTATGACTGGATGATGGAGCATCTTGACCAATGGAGATGGAGACAGATGGACCATTTGTATCTTGAGAGGCATTTGCAGCAGCAACATTAGGATCTATAACTTGTGGTACAGGCTCGATAATCTGCTGTGACTCAAAATATTCATCAAACATTGGATTAAATAACTTCTTCAGTTCCTCACTTTTGGGGGGCACATAAGGAGCAGCAGTAATGGAATACTGTACAAGTCCTGAACTAATTGGTCAAGGTGTCAAAAGGTTAGGTGCGGGTCCAGAACTGGAGTGTCCAGGAGCCGTATGCTTAGTCAGCTCATCAAACATGACATGAATGGTTTCCATAATTTGTCGGGTTCTTTTGTTGTAGATTCGGTAACCCTTTTTATCTGGTGCATAACCAATANAAGGTGTCAAAAGGTTAGGTGCGGGTCCAGAACTGGAGTGTCCAGGAGCCGTATGCTTAGTCAGCTCATCAAACATGACATGAATGGTTTCCATAATTTGTCGGGTTCTTTTGTTGTAGATTCGGTAACCCTTTTTATCTGGTGCATAACCAATAAAGATCAGCTTTTGCCTTTAGCTTACCCAAGTCTTCACTATCGTTAGTTGGGTAACATAATGCACCAAACACACGTAGAAACGAAAGATCATGTTTTCTTCCATGCACCAGCTCATATAAGGCAGGTTGAGTGGCACTAATGCTCCTAAGAAAGTTAGTTTTAGGTACTCCGAAATCCTTATTGCTATGTTCATCTCGCAACTTAATGTGCTTATGCATCATTTGAGCAGTTTGAATGGTTTGGCCTTTTGTGTACAACTTATTCTCAAGCTTGTTCTTTAATGCCTTAAGATTGGAAAAGTCATTTAAGAGTTTAGTTTCTTTACATTGAAAATCAAGTTTTAGTGCAATTACACTATTTTGAATCTCCTATTTTTGTTTAAAAGTTAGATCAATTTGATTTTGTAAAGATTTTATTTCCATTCTCAAAGCTTCTTCCTTTATGTTCCTTTCAGTTATATATGTACAAATTTGCCAATCCATTTTTTGTTCACGTTCAGTTAGCTCAAATTTTGCACGTTGCTGATAAAATGTCACCTGATCTTTAAGAATATTAATCCTAGTGGTCAAGGTATCATCAGGGACAACAGCAGAGTAATCATCCAATTCACATACATTAAATTCAACAGAGGATTCATCACTAGTCACACCAGATTCGATGTTGTGTCTTACATATTGTTCATATGGGATAACATTGCTATTTCCCATATCATCAGCATTTAATTCCACAACGTTTGTTTGTTGTACTTTGTTATGAATCTTTTGCTCATGCATCACATAATCATCAGATATAACTGAAGATGCTATGCAAGATACATCAGATTCTTTGTTGTGATGCACATGTTGCTCAATTGGGATAACATTGCTGCTTTCCAATTCAGCATCATCTGGCGTGGCAACATTAGTCTGATGTATTTCATTGAGAATCTTCGGTTCATCACACTTTTTGTATGTATCATACAACTTTAGTACCTCAGATATGATGGATGAGTTGGAGGAACCAGATTGTTGCGGTGTTGTGACTGCAGACGATAGATTGGCAATGAAGATGGTTTGTGCAGTGGGTTCATCATCAACGTCAGAATCGAAAGCATCATAATCTTCGGCCTGGAAGATGTTTGGATCGTTGAGAGCTAAGTCATGAACTGGTTGGTCATCCACATCGGCATCAAATGTGTTCCCTTCATCTCCTGCAAGAAACAACAGCTGCTCCTCATCCAATGGTGCTCCATTCTCTTGTGCTTGCATCAGTAACATCTTATCCTTGAAGTAGTCAGAATTCTGAGGACGTTTCGGTTGAGTGCAATTCCTTGCAATATGACCTAACCCGCCACAGTTATAACATTTGGGTTGTCTTCCTTGTCCCTGATTAGCATTCCCCATTCTATTCTGAGCATATCCCCGGACTCCATTCCTTTGGTTGACATTTTGCCTTCCTTGAGCAACTACACGTCCATCTTCCACCACCGCCATGTTACGAGGGTTAGATGAGGTTCTAAGTTGGTTATTGGTTTGAGGTAGGGTTGCTCTGAATTGTTGAACAAGCAATGACACTTGCTTGGTGAGATTATCAATCTTCATATCAGTGTGAGAATACCCTGAATCAGGTTGAGTTGGTTTGATACTTGTAACTGATTGAACAGATGACTGGCGAACAGGTGAATGATTCTGAGCTGCTTGTGTAGATGGCTGACCGATTTGATTAAGTGGGGTTTGGTTGAGTGTATGAACACTTAAGATTAATCAAGAGGATCATTCGTTGTAGGATTGAGCTTCTCCCTCAACTGACGGTCATACATTGCACGCTTCTCATGTTGTTGCAAGTAAGCATAGAGCTGTTCATAGTTGGTGTTTCTGAGTCCTTTGTTGAGCTTCACGGCCGTGACGAATCGATCCCATTCAGGTGACATGTTGTTAACAAACTTTGAGTTGAGTTGGAAGTTAGGCATTGTCATTCTGATCATCTTCATGTCATTAACAAGCTTATGGAATCTGACATAGCATTCTGTAATGTTTTCACCGGGGTTCATCTTGAAATGCTCAAACTCATCATATAACTGAGACTCGCGATCTTCTTTGGTAAGTTCCGAACCAGCTAGCAGCATTTTGACGTTATCCCAAACAGCTTTGGCTTCTATGTTAAAGTTAATGAGTTTGTAGACATCCTTGGGTAATCCTTGTATCACAATGTTGGAAGCTCAAATGTCTGCATCATAGCATTTCTTTTGAGCTTCGTTAAGATCATTGTAAGTACGAGGTCTGTCAATTCCAAAGGTAACTGTTCCATCTTCACTGGTAGAAATAACATCTCTTGTGGTACCCATCTGAAATGGTCCTTCGTCAATTCATCTCAGGATGTTCTCACCATTTTCCTTTCCTTGAGAATAAAGACGTATTATTTGGGACCATGATTCATAATCAGTCCTATCGAGCATAGAAGGTCGGGTATCGGACCCAGCAGCCTGAATGTCATCAGTTGAAGCCGTAGTTGTCATGATGTAGTCTTAAACGGGATTTTACAACTCTTGTAACTTAAACCAAGAGATCGATTCTTTCCCGGGATTTTACTAAAGTCAACAGAGGAAACAGAAAGACGTAATATGCGAATTAGACTTAGAATGAGAACTTAGATAAGTCACAATTTGTACTGAGTGTCAAGTCGCGACAAGTCAAGTGACAATATATCCGATCGTGATAAGTCAAGTCGTAAGAATTAACTCGCAACGTCCAATCACAAGCAGATTAATCGAAACGACTTAAGTTACAACAATTCACCAAATACAAGTGGTTAACAAATCACTAAAATATCAGCGCTGAGTTAATCGCTAACCACCACCAATATACAAGAGCTAATCGCTGAAAATAGAGATAATCGCTAAAAAGCTAATCGCTGGATGAGGTAATCGC
>LBNU01027496.1:35850-45889 GCA_014162995.1 Artemisia annua | reverse complement strand
ATTTTGCAAATAACAAAAAACATAAAATATAGGTGTCAAATTTGTGAATACAAAAACTAAAAAATACTTAATTAATAAAGCTTTAATTGTTAAATTTTATATAAATTATATAAACATAAGTTAACTTATCAGTTTTCATATTTTTTAATAACTTTATAAATTTAACAAATACCTCTTACACTTTATATATATATATTTTAAAAAAAAGAATAACATACATATTGTTGTTATTTATAAATATGATTAAATTATATATTAAATTAATGTACATGCATGAGATTACAAACATCAAAGCGAAAAAAATGAGTTTTTGTGATATGTAAATAATACACGAGATTGTATATATACTGACGACTCATGTTATTATTCTTTATGAGTTTAATAAGGAATTCTAGAACGATTTTTTTTTACTATTCGTGTTCAGTTACGACTCATATTATTCTTCTTAATTAGTATAACTCGTGTGTACACGGGTTTAAATATTAAACTCAACTGATATTATTATTAACGGGAATAAAAATATCAAAATGAAAACATATGTTACTTTGATATGAAAATAAATACAAGAGATTTACATTAACAATGACTCATGTAATACCTCTTTAAAGTTTAAATAAGAATATCCGAAAAATATATTATTTTAAAGTTGTCTTTAAGTTTATCAAGTGTCATTACATGCTATTAAACACGCATGATGTCTAGAACATGATCAATAGTTAAATTTAAACAACAAAATCAACCTCAACACACTGCGAGCTAAGCAAAGTCAAATCATCCATCTAACACAACTCTATACAAAATATTAATCGTTATAAAAAACTATAGATAAAAACAAATCTATACGGTGAATAAAAACAAATAAATAATAACAGATGAAAATGATCATTATAAATTATTTATAGGTAGTTTTTAATAAAAATACAAATGTTTACTAAATTAGACTTATGTTAAAACTCCGTTACTATGATTTATGTCAGAACCTTTTGCACGCATGAAGTCTAAAGCTAGTCATAATTAAAATTAACTCAAACTTTGTTTAATTATGTAACAATATTATAAAGATTTTCAATTTACAAAATTGAAGTACATGCCTCGTGTATTTATTTGTATATTTCAATATATTTTTTTTCTTTTTTCAGTTTGATAGTTATACTGCGTATGTATGCAGAGTTATAAGTATTACAATTAATTAAATAAAAAATGTAATAATAATATAATAAAAGTAATAATAATGAAAAATTGAAAATTATAGTAGAGATAAAATGTGTTAAATACATGGTGTGTCGTTAAAAGAATTTAAGATTAGTTTGTTTTTAAAAGTTTTGAACTTTATCTTAATAACTAATCGAAGTATAATGTTATCTTACACTTTATTCCATAATAATAATAATAATAATAATAATAATAATAATAATAATAATAAACCCCTAAGCTCTCAGGACTATGAGTGGGTTTTTGTTTTTTTTTTTTTAATAAACAAATAATCTTATTATACTTTGACCAAAAGAATTTCTAATTTTAATTTTCTTGGCCAACCAGAATGTATAATTTTATTATTCAAAAGATTCAGTTGTCTGTTGTCTGTTGTGATATAGAAGATGCATTAGTTATACCCTAACTTCCTCAAATTTTTTTTCCAAACACCATTACGGTCCTCATGTAGATATCAGATAAATTATGTCCTAAGTTCTTGTTTTTCAACAAAGAAAATGATTGGGAGACCTAAAAATAGGACTAATTATGTGCCTAAATAGATGTGACAATAAGTTATTGGTTTGTGAAAGCGGGTCCCTCTACTGTCATCAACACGCTGATACATAGGTTTAGGCATATAATTAGTCATACAAGTTAGGCATGCCAATGAATGCAAAAATCTCATATATACCATAAAATATGTAGATTGTCCAGGATTATAATTGTAGTTACTAAAAAATATAGTTTGATCAAGAATCTTTTATAGTTTGTTGCAACTTGCAAACCCAAGGCACTGAGCTCTCACTTGCACGACTTGCTGACATTGAACCCTTGACAACTAGAATGGTTAAGCTTGAAACAAATTAAACAGAACTATTGTTGGATGGTTAAGTTTTTCCTTTGTTCTTGATTCAAACTTAAATAGCTAAAAAGCGGCCGAAATGTGTCACAGCTTGTCTTAAACTTGACCGTTAAACAATGGCGCTGTTTGTTACTTTGGAAACGGTTGAAATGTCACACTGATAGTGAATTGATAGACATAACGTTTGATCACCCTCAACCTTTACGCATCAAACATTATTCTATTAAACTTGTTATTCATGCACCTTATAGAAGATTCGTGATACTTGATCTTTCTTTAATCAAATTTCATTTGAGTTTCGTGAATTTAATCTGGTTCTTTTATAAAAAAAGAAGTTTGGTTATTCTAATAAACACACAAGTAGCGTACGTGTCAACCCATTTGTGAAAGCATTTGGATAGATGTGACATATCAACCGTTTCTTAAACTATCTATATTCTCAGGAACAAACGAATTATACTTCCAAATTCAGTTTATGAAAACATTTTTTATTATTTATTTATTTATTTATTTTGTTGTTGATTTATGTTAGGATTCATACGGCTCAATATCTCCCAAGTCCAACATATAGCACAATTGAGGTCATTCTAAAGTCAATTGGTGAAAGAAAGAGTAGCTCACCAAACTTATATGTTTGAGATTATAGTTCTACTATACCGATATGAGATTGAGTTTGTACACCGACAATCCGCCCTTAAACCCAAACCACCATGGGCCTCCCCTTCAACTATAGCCACGATCCTACCTTTTTCATACCGTCAATCTTTACCATCGGAACACACCGCCTTTTACCGGCTTCCTTTCGGTACAAGGTTTGTCGGGATCCACTAATCATTGAACCGGGGTCTAACCAAGGGAATACCATTCACATCACGACTGGGCCAACCGTAGCTCTTATACTATTTGTTAGGAATTGATGTGAGATTTGGTTTGTAGACCCAAAAATTTATATTATTATTTTTATGACATAAGTAACGTGATTTTTGTTGATGAATCTAACATTTCAAGCTTTTAGCTAAGTCCAGATAACACTTTTTCTAGATTATAAATAAGTTACATGTTCATATTAGCCTGCATGACCTCCGGTGCAGGGTCGATCATCTGTCTTCAATTACATTATCAGTTGTGTTGTTCTCGAAACTGATCGTTTTTAAGTATATTAATGCAATGTTTATTTAACTTCTAAAATTTAAATGAGAAATGTGTAAAATGAACGTTAATGCTTAATATCAAACTGCTCACTATTTTTAGGGACGACTTCAAGATTTTTGAGGGGGTGTTGCACAATTGCCATTTGGGTCAACTAAAGTTGCACCATAAAAAAACAAAAGTAGCAAAAAAATTTATCGATGGTTGCCCATAACAAAAAACACTTTTAAAAAGTTTTACACTTCGTGACCTAAAATTAGGTACGTGTAGCCTGTGCCACACTCGACGTCAATATAGGTCCATACCTGACTGTCTCATGCTTTTGTTCCAACGTGACCATCTATTGCTGTTAATCTAAAGAAGGTTCGCAAGAATGTAAATCAATTAATGCAAGTATAATGTGATGAGAAATCAACTTTTTTTAGATGCATATATTAAAATACAAAAAGATGTTGTGACCACTTATACAGATGTTAAAAATGTTAAAGCACATTCATTGTTTGATACACATATTTGTTATGCGCATTTAGACATGTTGAATAAGGTTTAATGTTTTAATTTAAGATCAATCATTGTGCTAGTTAACTTAGTTAACATTAGTGTCAAGTTAATATATAAACAACATAAAGATATTTCTTAAGCAATATAATATAGGCACTAGACAAAAGAAGCCCTGTTATAACGGGTCAACTTGTGGGACTCGATAAAGACCTCGACGTATATAACCCCTCCAACTTGTGCACAAATCCTTGTTTTCTTCCACCACTAACAACAAAACAATCATCTATCTTTGTTTTATTTTGCTTAATAATTAAGAATCGCCAATAATTTGCTACATTGTCGTTAAAAATCTTGGAAATGAATTCGGTTCTTGTGTTTCTTATGACTCGGGTATCAGCTGTAGCTTGTATTCAGTAATTCTACCACGTATTCATTTTTAAACCTCGTTTTTAAATACCGTGACTCTTTATGCGTATTTACTAAGCCATGTATATAGTTATGCAGTCGATCTATAGGAGCTGAAATTTAAACTTACAACAATGCACAAACGTTTATAATGATTGAGAGGCTTAAAAATATAAATAATTTCATGTCCAAATTTGCATGATAGTGTTATATTGGTTTCTGAAAAAAATGATTCACTTAGTTGCAACCAACACATCTCAGGCCTCTCAAACATTTTATATATTTATACAATTAGTAATCAGATTTTTCTTAGAAAGGCAGCATATTATTGAGAACCTCGAAAATTATTAATCAGATAGTTTTACTGCACATAGTGTTCAAGGATAGTAAAAATATATATCTGTTTGAATCTTGGATCAGTCAAAGACCTACTTTTAGAACCACTAACTAAAGTTTGGACATGAATGAATAAGGAATACTTAACTTTAAGCACATGCTAACACTAATGTCGATATTCAAATTAAAAGATAATGTTTTGTAGTTATCGCTTAAGATGTGATATGATGTGAAAATTGCTATATATGTGATCATACGTGTTATTATTTACTTGACAGGAACTAACAACTAAGAAAAAACCCTAAAAAACTAAAAGTAAAAGCAAAGAAAAAGAGAGTAATAAAACTATAAATCAATAACATTTGTTAATTGCTCGACAAATTAATATGAAATCTATGCGTTCAATTAGAGAGGCTTAGAGCAGGTCATTATCTAAAGTCAATGCGAGTATTATGCTTGATTTACTTTACTCTTTATGTAATGCCAATCACATAAAAGATGCATACCTTTTTGAAAAAATAATATCATTATTGATGTTACACTTTTCTTCTTTACATATATCATTTGATGCCAATGAACCATGTTCATGGCATTTAACCCGGCCTGTTTAATTAAAGTTATTAGTTATGTATTATCTTTTTTGGCTACTTCTAAAGTAGTTTAATAAACAAATAAACATGAATCATCATCATTCGTATTATAACTTGCTTTCTTGTGTTATTGTGTAATAGCTTTTCAACATTTTAACAAATAATGAGACGTCCTGATCAATTGGTGAAAGTTGTTACTTTTATATAATGGTACCAAAATGTGACAGATAAAATATACGGGTTAATGATGTTTTAGTTAGTTCAAAAGAACATGATAAGATGAATTATAGGGATTTGCCTTTTAAAGCTTTTCATCAACTATATTATAGAACTTAGGCTAAATCACATGTTTCGTATACGTGGTTTAACCAAATCACACTCATCGTACTTATTTGAATTCAATTACATCAGTGATATCTTAGTTTTAAAGTAGTTGCATCGATTATCCTTATTTTTAAAAGTATGGATCATATGTGTAATAATGTATAGTTTTTTATTACACGGGTTGGTCCCTATTATTATTACAAGGATAATCTTTATATTTCAAATTAGTTAGAAATAATTTGAAACTTAAAAAATATGTAGGTAATTAAAATCGAATAAAAACGGCGAGTGTGATTTAAGTAAATTACAAATCATGTGAACGAAAAATGTAATTATTTCTAGAACTTAAATATGAAATATTTTTTCCTTAAGAACTAAGGGTGCGTTTGGTTTGTAAAAAGGTTTGGAATCGGATTTGGATTTAGTATTGGCTTAATAGAAAATGAGGATAGAGAAAATAATTAATAATTTGAAATATTGTATTTTATGTTAACAAATATATACTGTACAAATTATTTATTCAAATTTACTCCATATGAACAATTAAATTATATTAAATGTGTGGTGCAACTTTGTGGTCCATTAAATTGTCAGGAAATTATCATGAAAGACACTATTTAGTACAGGAATGAAAATGTGGGTTTAGTTTGATTGATTGTAATCAAAAAAGAGACCAAACAATATTTTAATGTCACATCAACCCAAAACTCATTCCACACCCTCATACCAAACGGGCCCTAAGGTTTGACCATCGACCTCTCTCTCTCTCTTCTCATATTTTCCATAGAAATATATGCCGAGGACCCAGGGTCATAATCATGTAGTTACAAGGATAAATAGCAAAAAAAAAAAAAAAAATTATAATGGTGCATCAATGCTCTAATGAAATTTTACGAGAATCCAAGTATATGGATGTTTTTTCTCAATTTTTCTACGTTTAACCACGTCAATTTATAATAAATTCTTAACTATCGTTTTATGTAACTTACATAGAACAACTTTAACCTCATAACTGGGGCGACAGGAGAGCGGCTTGGTCAATTCACTGGAATACATCGTGGTGGTAGAGGTGACAAAATAGGTGGGTTGAGTCGGATCTAGTTACGAGTCTAGATGAGTTTGAGTCTAAAGGGGTCAAAGTCCAGAAGGGTGTTCTAAAAATATGAGTCTAAATGGTTTGGGTTCGGGTCTAGACGGGTATCGGGTCGGGTTGACAAGATTATTATTGATGAAGTGTAATTTTGTGGTGTTTTTAGGGGTCATTTAACCTCTAATTTCATACACTTTAGATCATATATTACCATAAATTTCTTCTTTTTGAGTTTTTGGTACTTGAGAGAGCAAACGTTGAAAACGTACAAGTTTTGGGCTCGATTAGATGAATAACAAAGAAAAACGACAATTTCAGCTTCGTAACCGACATCATTGACGTTGTCACCAAATATGCCAAAAAGTACAAAACTGAGGTGCACTTGTGACAACTCAGTGTGTGGAGACGAGCTCCTTAACGGCGCCAAAGCATCAAGCAGCGACGTCAGAACACAAGGGGTGACACCGCCACACTATAGCAGCGGGGATCAAAACCCTAGATCGATGGCGAGTTGACGGAGTCACAAGCAAAGCGTGAGCCGTCACAACCTAATTATCATAGATACTCTTGCATTGTTTTCGGGAAGTGATTGGCACACTCTATGTTTTTATTGGGACACTCAATTGTACAAGCAGTTAAAGTAGGTTATACTTAAAGTACAACTGTCTAATGCATACAGTAGAGTGTGCCAATAGAAATTGGGAATGTGCAAATCACTTCCTTTTAATTATTGTGTGGAACTTTTGAGTAGCTTTAGTTCCCAAACCCTAGTCAAAATTTTACAGTTTTTAAGCCTTTTTTGGTGATTGAAGACCTCATGTATTGAAGAGATAAGTTCATTAATTAATCAGTTAGTGATGTTTACCCTTTATTTTTTGATTCTTTCTTGTGCTTTCTTTTATATTGTTATGTTAGGCTAAACGTGTTAGTATTTACTTAGTATTGAGTGAAACCTAGTTGTTAATTGCTTGATGTATTGTCTCTTGTTAGTAGACGTGCGCGTTAGGAGTTAGAAAACTTGTTAGGTAATCTGTCCTATCTTGCACTGCACTAGAAACGATTAGTTAGAAACCTATGTCTTAGGGATCTAACTAGATTTGATATTTATTGCCTATGATAGTTATTAACTGTTTTTTAGGCGATCTTAGGTGCCACTCACTTAAGCTATTGCATAGGCGTGGGAGTAACCATCTCATAATAGGTAATCAGGAATATCCCACGTTAAAACTAAACAAGGACGTAAAAATTCAATAGATTAAGTAAGAAACAACTAGAAAGTATTGCATCCTAGGTAAATATACTTTTCTCGCATAAGAGTTCCATCAATTTTACTTTACTTGTCATTTAATTTTCTGCATTTAGGTTAATATTAGTTTAAGATACACACCCCCTCAAAATCTCAATTGTTTACTTGCTCTCTAATAAATATAAAAATATTTAAAAGAATCTTTCTTCAACATTTAAACTTAAATCGACATACAGTTCGAGCATACTTCACTATTTCCCTAAAAAACGGTCAACTCCCTCGCCTTACCCATACTACACTTCAACGATTAGGTACACTGCTTAAGATGTTGTAAAACTAGATGTTGCAACCGCCACATCAATTATTTTTTGTTTATTTAAGTAAAAAGATGAAAAAAGTGACAAAAAAAATGTAAGAACAAGATTTTTAACTCATTAGACCCGTCTAGACCTATTAGGTAATATTTATATAACAGCATTTTTTGTTAAGTAATCAATTAAACACATCTATAATATTTATAAAGACCCAAATAAATCCATTTTCTAAGAAACCTAACTAGATCTATATTTAACCGATATGTCTCAAATCGCCATCTCTACATGATAGTATACAATTTTACCTTTGAGATTGGTTATCTATACCTCCTAAAATGATTGTAATACCTCAATTTTTTTTATCTTTAGAATTTTATTATTATTATAAACTGTGAAATAAAAAATACGGAACATAAAATACAAAGTTTGATAAATTAAAGTAAGTAAAAAAAATAAAAATAAAACACGAAGTAGAAAACTATTAAAAATTATTTTGTCTTATTAATAAAGTGGTTAAAACTGCTCGAAAAATACGAAATATAAAATACAAAATTTAACAAGTCAAAAAGAGTAAAAGATAAAAGATACGAAACAAAAATTAATAAAAAAAACTCTTTTGCTCACCCTTTTATTTAGGAAGGTGATTTGCACACTCTATCAATTGATTTGGACACACCCATCTCGTATCCATAAAGCTAGACTGACGCAACTATCTTCTTTGGAAATCGCATAAGCTTTGTGTCAATATTTGTGTCTCGATTTGCACACTGCACTAAATGATGTAAGGGCATAAATATCAAGACACAAATATTTTGAATGTGCAAATCAATTGATAGAGTATGCAAATCATATCCCTTTTACTTATGTATGCGTTTTCCGATTTCCGTGTTTTGATAGGCCTCTCTTAAATTAATAATTTAGCTTTGCCTTCGCAAGTTATTGACGTGAATATACATTATAATATTTGTAGTAAATAGCATGACATATTGACATACATCAGTTTTATTTTTTATATATTGATTGAGTTTAGAAAAATATAAATCAGTAGCTAAAGACATGCTGATATCATTATTTCTTTATAAACGACAAACTCTCATGTATCACACACTTTTGTTTCAAGTGCGAACCCAAGACATAAACGAAAAAAAATTCCAACAAATTTCGATGTCCATAAAAGAATACTTTAATATCGTCATCCACAAATTGTTATACCTTTAAAATAATCAGTTAGAAAAACATCCGCATATTAATTTATCAGCTCAGGTACTAATGGATAATGACAATCTAGTAGTTAATTCCACCATCTTAATTAAGAAAAAAACCGAACATTTTTTGAGTACGTCATAACAACACACTCATAGTATTTTGAATTACGTACGTACTTTTATTAGTTAAAAATAAAAACTTTTTATATTAATAGTATGTCGACATGTTAATATCTTGAAACTAAAATTAACAAAAGGCATTTAATTGAATAATTTAACAACATATTGAAAGTTTTAAATGGCGAATGGCTTCTTCAGATAACTTGGTAAGTTGCTAGTACTTTGTGCATCGTGTATTCACAATATAACTTATTTTTTTTTAACTTACATGCATAACAAATATGAATTTAACTAACTAAACTATAGGGGCATTGACCTTCATTCGACACATTGCCCGGTTTGTGATCACGATCAAGAAACGGAAGAACGTATCTTTGTGAAGTTTGTCATTGCGAAAACCACATGGATTGAGATCCTTAAGTGGTGGACATTCAAAATACTCGTATTGATAACCTTAACGATGTTTTTACCATTGCGGGTTGTATCAACTTACCTTTTAAATTTGTCACATTTTTTGATGCCGTTGTCCAAACTACGCTTTGGATCTTACGGCGTTTCCAAAATGAGGATACCTTCACTTCCAAATGACCAAAGAACGACACTAAGCATTATAATTTTATGTGAATTTCAAATAGATAGAGAAAAAGATTCTTTAAATCGAATAAAATGGCTTTGTAACCGGGCCATGTAATGCTATTTCTTC
>LBNU01027496.1:5896-35772 GCA_014162995.1 Artemisia annua | reverse complement strand
CCCCTAAAGGGAATTGACGCGAGGTTACAACGAGCAGATATCTAAATCTTCGACAACCGTTGGATGGGCAGGAAAATATCTTCCTCTATGACTTTGACCCGATCATAAGACGAGGCGTGCGCCACGTTGTTTCTCCACACCAAAACTGGCCAAAAGCCGCATTGGGACACACCATGAACCACTTTATTAGGACAAGCACAACCAAAGTCAACAATCCTATTTAAGATTATGTTGCAAATGTCAAAAGGAGAAAAAAAGATAAGGGTGTTGAGACCCCACCAATTCCAAATCTTTCGCCAAATTGGCATCATGCGAGGGTAGACGAGGCGGCAATAGGAATTAGTTCTTTACAAACTTCATAAAATGGCATATATTTGAATCATGTTAACGCCTCTAGCAACCAAACTTGGCTTAGTCGCCAGCCGATCTTTCGAAGCTCTCCAAATCATGAACATTGACTTTCTATGGATCCACGGGTTCCATATCTGATGCGAGCCGAGACTGTCATTTGAGACAATCGTTCTTGAAAAATAGATGATATAGACTTAACATTGAACATTTTTTTTTCTCATTATGCGTACTGAACTTTCAAATTTTGATTATTGTATGTATTTTGTGACTATTCAGTCATGTAAAATGACCATTTACCCTTCAAATTTTGAAAAAAGCAAGGGCAAAATTGTCACAAAATACACACAATGATCGAAATTTGAAAGTTTAGTACACACAATGAGAAAAAAAAAAGTTTAGCGACACAATAACAAAAATTGGCAAATTCGATGACTTTTTAAGTAATTAGCCCTAAACTTTTTAAGGTCCTACCACGAGGGGTTGGCCCCAGGCCCATAACCCACACCACAAACCCTTAGGGTGGTGGCAGTCATGATCCCATACCTCACTCATACCTCACCACCCACCAATAATATCATTCCACCTCATTCATGCCTCTCTCATACCTCACCATACTTTTTTAGTGGCAACCATGATCTCATACCTCACCTAATTTTATTTTTTTATTTTTTATATTCATAAATTATATTAAACAATTTAATAAAAACATAATATTTCATTAATAATTAAAAGAAAATTACATAATACTTAGAAAAAAAACATAATTATATCTAAAAATCGGTAGGCCATCCATATTTCTCCGCGTACTCACTTTTTTGGCAAGAGTGATGTCTCGCATAACCGGATTGGCTATGTGATCATGTGGTTCGTTGTAGAACTTCATCGCACGTAAATAAGCCTTTTCTTCAACACTACGGAGTTGTGCCGCCATCAACTTTTCGGCCAAGTCATCCTTTGCAAGTTTTTTCTCCACCACCGTCTCCAATAGTTGTGTTTTCTTTACCGTGTAGGTGTCGAAGCTCGCAACAACACTTTCCTTTATCGACGCCTCACTATCGGTCTTTTTCCCTTTTTCTTTTCCGTGTAGGAGTTGTGTCGTCATTCAGATCCGGAATAACAGTCTCAACATTGTCATTGCTTCCCGACTCGTAGTAGCTAGATTCCGACGACTTTCTTCATTTGTCGGAATTAGATGCCGAAGATGCTTGAACAAAACATGGTTGTTCCAACCATTTGTCTTCTCCCCTAACAACCTTCCATACTTCAATATGAGTAAATGACTTGCCCTTTGTTTTCTTATCATAATCGGCCAAGACATTTTTCATGATGTTAACATCGCACACCCACTCGCACGAATACGCTTCTACAATTATAAAAGTAAGAGTATATAAATTAATACAAGTATATAAATTAACACAAACATATAAACTAATACAAGTATATAAATTAACACAATCATATAAATTAACACAAGTATATAGTTTAAAAATGGGCAAATTACCTGAAAATGTATGCAACTTGCCACTTTTTCTCATTGTATGTAGCTTTTTTTTTTTTTCCCAATGTGTCACTAAACTTGCTAAATTCGTCCATTGTGTGTAGCGGTGACTTGATTCACCTGCTGGAGCAGGTTAACCTAACGGTCGTTAGGTTTATCATTGCACCGTTAGTCCTTTAGACTAACGATCGTTTATCATGACTACATACAATGACAAAAAGTAACAAGTTAGATGACTTTTATAATTTTTAAAATTTATGTACGTTTTTTACACGTTTTTGCACACATTTTTATACACACATTTTTATACACGTTTTTATGCATGTTTTTATACGGATTTTCATACACACATTTGTATACACATTTTTATTCACGTTTTTATACACACGTTTTTTATACACACGTTTTTATGCACGGTTCTACACACGTTTTTATACGTTTTCGCCAGTTTTTTTGCGTTTTCGCCAGTTTTTTTGCGTTTTCGTCCAGTTTTTCGCGTTTTCGTCCGGTTTTTCACGTTTTCGTCCGGCTTTTCACATTTTCATCCAATTTTTTTACGTTTTCGTCTATTTTTTACGTTTTCGTCAGTTTTTTCACGCTTTCGTCTGTTTTTTCACGTTTTTGTCCCTTTTTTTTGCGTTTTCGTCCCGTTTTCGTGTTTTCGTCCATTTTTTCGCGTTTTCGTCCGGCTTTTTACGTTTTCGTCCGATTTTTCAATTTTTCGTCCGTTTTTTCACGTTTTCGTCCATTTTTTACGTCTTCGCCAAATTTTTTATGTTTTCGTCTGTATTTTTATGTTTTCGTCCCTTATTTCACACTTTCTGACAAAAAAGTAAAAAACTGACAAAAACGTAAAAAATATAGACGAAAACGTGAAAAATCTGACGAAAACATGAAAAACCGACGAAACGTAAAAAAACGGACAAAAACGTGAAAAACAAACGAAAACGTGGAAAATCTGACGAAAACGTAAAAAAACGGACGAAAACGTAAAAAAACTGACAAAAGCGTAAAAAAATGACGAAAACGTGAAAAATCTAACGAAAACATAAAAAAGCGGACGAAAACATAAAAAAACCGACGAAAACGTAAAAAAACTGACAAAAGGTAAAAAAAACCCGACGAAAACATAAAAAAACTAACAAAACGTAAAAAAACTGACAAAAACATAAAAACCCGGACGAAAACGTGAAAACCCGGACGAAAACGTAAAAAATCGGACGAAAACGCGAAAAAACGGACGAAAACGCGAAAAAACGGACAAAAACACGAAAAACCGGACGAAAACGTAAAAAAACTGACGAAGACGTAAAAAAACCGACGAAAACGTAAAAAAACCGACGAAACGTAAAAAAAAGACAAAAACGTAAAAATGTGTGTATAAAAAACGTGTGTATAAAAACGTATATAAAAATGTCTGTATAAAGACGTGTGTATAAAAACGTGTATAAATGTGTGTTTATAAAAACGTGTGTAAAACCGTGCATAAAAATGTGTGTATAAAAAACGTGTGTATAAAAACGTGCATAAAAACGTGTATACAAATGTATGTATGAAAATCCGTATAAAACATGCATAAAAACGTGTATAAAAATGTGTGTATAAAAGCGTGTATAAAAATGTGTGCAAAAACATGTAAAAAACGTGCATAAATTTTAAAAATAATATAAGTCATCTAACTTGTTACTTTTTGTCATTGTATGTAGCCATGATAAACGATCGTTACTCTAAAGGACTAACGGTGCAATGATAAACCTAACGACCGTTAGATTAACCTGCTCCAGCAGGTGAATCAAGTCACCGCTACACACAATGGACGAATTTAGCAAGTTTAGTGACACATTGGGAAAAAAAAGAGAAAGCTACATACAATGGGAAAAAGTGGCAAGTTGCATACATTTTCAGGTAATTTGCCCTTTAAAAATTACTTGTTGGATGAATAGCCCGTTAAAGACATCCATGGCGGCATTCATATTTTGCCACTTTGTGTTCAAGCTATGATGACTTCGAGTAGTATCTTTCACGTTGTCCTTGAAATGATCTAGAATTCTACCCCAAAAACTATCTCTACTTTGTTTATTCCCGACTTTTCGACATGTCGAGACATGAACCCACGCTTTTGCCAAAGCCACCTCTTCGGCCGACGTCCAAGTTTTTTTTATCCGCTTTAGTTTTTTTTTCCTTGAACTACTTGAACATCTTCATCATCTTGTATATCAAATAATAATATAACAAATAAATTACCACAAGTATATCAAATAATAATATAACATATAAAATTATAACATATAAAATTATAACAAGTATATCAAATAATAATATATCAACGAAATTATAACAAATAAAATTATAAATTAATACCGATTTGAGTTTGTAGTTGCGTTTCGGGAACAAAATCAACATCATCATCCTCGTAATCATATAGCGGTAGTTCTCATTCGACACTTGGTTCACGCCGGGAAGGACCTTCACGGTAGTCATTGAACGGGTCGAACTCACTTGTCATTGATATATTGTATTGGCTTGGATTCATCGGTGGAGGTTAGGTATAATACTGGTGTTGATGGTATTGTGGATTCATCAGTGGAGGTTGGGGATAGTAGGCCGATTGAGGACTCATTTGGTGTTGATGGTATTGTGGATTCATCGGTGGAACTTGCGGACAAACGGGTTGTGACCGAGAGACCCGTCCACGACCTCTTGTTAAGGTTGAAACACCTTTTGATTTCCTTGGATCCATGCTACAATTTTTTTTTAAAAGTATGAGATATAAAAGGAAGTGGTAATTTGAATTGGAAGTGATTTTACAAATGTTAAAAGTCTAGTATTTATAAAGGAAAAATCTTTTTTTTTACCCCACTCCTAACGGATACATTCTTCCCAACGTTCCAAATATTTATTGCTCCAACGTTCGAATTTTGTCCATGCCGTCTAGGCAAAGAATGCCGCTTGCTACCATACCGTGTGCATACCGCAGAGGTGGCAATGGTGTTGCCGTGCGGTTTGCTTCCATACCGAGCTCATACCGTGCCCATTGCCACCACCCTTACCCAACCATCTATCTTTGACAAAACAATCATCACGCGAGGCCAAAGCATATAAGCGCGACTGCGCGAGAAACAGTCCACGAGGCGATGACGTAAAACAAAATCGTGAATAAAAAACCTAATATGGGTTAACCATCACAATGGATTTAAAGACTAGAAGTCATGAATTTAATTGATAATTGAATATCTAAATAATGAACGCTAGCTTTATATTTATAGGGAAGTAATTAGGAAGTAAAAGTTGGTGAATAAGAAACCTAAACAAAATAAAATTCGACTTAAACTAAAACTGGAATCTCCTCTATCGAGCCTTCTACGGCGTAGAGAGGTTTTTCCTTCTACGACGTAAAGAGATTTTATCTTTATTCGAGAGCTCTATGGCATAGGGAAACAAATGCTTCTACGCCATAAAGAACCTAAGACACAAATTAAATAAAAGACATAGCTTCTACGGCGTAGACAAGAAAATGGCTCTACGCCGTAGAGAAAATCACACTACGTTTTCTTGTTTCGAGTTCTCTTGTCATGCTCCAAATTCTCTATATACTCTTCAAATTCTTCATATGTTTCGAGTTTTCTTAAACCGTCTGTTTAATTATTTCTCAGCTATCTGTATGCACTCCTTATGTCTTAAAATAATTATCATCTCGAGTTTAACGCTAAACATGCACATACATACTTTTTATCGTTTCGAAAACAAATACACACCTTTGCAAAGGTCTCTCGATCCGCCGTACGCTACAGACGCATATAATCTATAAAAATAACTCAAAGGGACAATGGTACATGGAAGAAAGTACGAGTAATGTGCAGTTCGAAATATTAATGTAATAATTTATCAATGTCTATGCGGCCAATAATTACGAAGTAATTATTTTATACAAAAGTGACGTGCCTTTTATTTAAACGGCTGTGACGTGTCTACTTCTTTGGATGGTTCCAATTATTGCCAAAGACCATTTAGTAAATTTATTAAAGTCATGAACTTAAAATACATGCAGTACAAAACGTTTTGAACTTCAATTATTTCGTAAAACAAGTGCATAGCTTTTATTACTAAAAAAAATCAACACAAAAAGTATGTACACAAAATAATAAATGATACCAAATTTTGCCATAAGAAATACAATCTTATTATCTTTTTAAATGCAAAAAGCCAATATAAAATTCCTTAAAACATGTAATCCCAAAAACCATGTATCTAAATATCTTACACTAACTTTTACGTCGTGAGATAATTGTTAGTATCTTACATGCTCTTTGTTACTTTTAGTTAACCTACACCGCGCGCATTAATGATTAGTAAAAGTCGATATGTTAACCTTGAATAATCTTATGACCAAACAACTTCTACCATCTAACTAATTTGACTATTAATGCCCATTAAGTTAGTTTAAATGGTTAATTAAAGCACCTCCAATGATGAATTTCTTTCTGGAGATGGATACACCTACCCACTGAGTAGTTTACCTGGATAAGATGTAATTCAGTCATTGGGAGAGAAGGAACAAAACATTAATTGTGTTTTTATTCCTTTCAATGACATGTACATGCCACATATTACAAGCACATGGGTAGACTACCCACTGGGTAGATTAAGTTTTCTCCTTTCTTTTAGGCTTATACGAGTAGTTTTATGCAGTATTAATGCCATAGAGCGGCGTTGGTTTATAAACTTATTTTCCCTACGGAAAAGTGGAAGTATAAACAACGAGCTTGCTAAAACTCATATTTCGGTTTAGTCTAGATTCACAGAGCTCGACATCATCTTGTTTTGGGTGTTATGTTTTTAGCTCGTGAAGGATATACATAAAATAGCTTTAGCTCGACTATTTATCATAAATGGTCTAAACGAAATAAAGTTTGACTCAAGCTAAATTGTTTAAGACCACTAGGCTCGAGATGGTGTTTTTACATACTGGAAAAACATATAAACACGGTTTATATATGTGTATATTTATAAGGCTTTCGAGTTTAATTGAGCTTTTGGTATAGGTTTTGAACTCGAACTATTAGTTAAATGAGCATCAAACTAAGTTTGAGCTCGTTTAAACTTGGCTTTTTACACCTCGATGCCAAAGTTTGTGAGCTTAATGAATACAAAATGTATTAAGTTATAGCACTAATAAGTTACATTGATTTTATTACCATAAAAATTTCATAAGAGCTGAAATTCTTTTCAATTCCTATTAGTTTGCAAATTATTTTATGGTTTAAAAATGTTTCCATAAACCTTTCCATTCATTGTATCATGATACTTTTATAATTAAATATGTTAACTTGTCTAATTGTTTTGTTAATTGAAGTTTCTTAGAGGATTGGGTTTATGTTTGATCTTTTTCATCTTTTTGGTTCAATGTTTCGCCCTTGAAATGTTGTTTAACAGTGTGTTATTAAGTATCATTTAAGTAAGAAAATGAAGATAAACAAAACTGTAGAACCGTAGAGGGGGGGGGGGGTGAATACGGTCTCTTAGGCTTTTTGGACGTTTAAAAACTTTAAGCTTTTAATAGTACCAAGTGGTTTAAACAATAACAACCACTAACACAAACACAATCCAAAATATATAAAGCGAGTAAATGACACCACGATATATACTGGTTCGGGATAGGGGGTTTATACCATCCATACGTCCAGTTGCGAATCCACGACACCGACACTATTCACTAAGTATAATCCTTTCGGTGGACTATAAATACCCTACCTTGGCTCTTGTATTCCTCACCCCTTGCCATTATTCTCTCTGTACATTCTTTCTCTCTAATCCTCTAATTCTATCTTGTGTTCTTAATCTTTCACAATAACATTATTTGAAAGAACACATCTCCTTGCAAAGGAGACTGGTGCGTTGCCTACGCGTCGGAGCGCGGGAAGCGCGCCAGGACCTCTGATCCTTTTTCTCAAATTTAGGTGTTGGTCTTTTAAATACCTAACCTTGCTAAACCCCCAATTATACTTCACACATTTAAACCTTATCATTATTCATTCTAAAGGTCTACCAACTCAAATAGCCATTTTGTAAAAATGTTTTGTGAAGTGTTTAAGAGAAACCAATTATCAATGAGAGAAGGGTAGAAAGGATAATTGGATAGCGGTAGTTTAGGTATTCCTCACTTGGCATAGAGAGAAGAGAAGAATATGCCAAGAGGATATTCCTTTGCTTGGAAAGGAAGTGTGGATGTTAGAGAGGGAAGAATTTGAATTTGAAATTCAAATGGTGTGAGAGAGGGAAGTGAGAGAGTGAGGTTGGTTTAAGGTTGAACCATGGTTGGGTTAGAAGAGAAAACATGGTTAGGTTAAGAAGAGAGTGTGTTAAGAACAAACCATGGTTGGGTTAGAAGAAAGATCATGGTTGAGTTAAGAATGATATCAAAGGGAATATTTCATCCTTGGAGAGAAAGGGTGTAATGGATGGTTGAGATGAGTTTGGAAGGATTGGATAGTTGAGATAAAAGGGAGCCTAAGGTGAAATTTAAATTTGAATTTGAAAGGGATTTCCCCATGTGTTGAAATAGAGATGAAGGGATAAGGTGGTGAGTTGGATTGTGTAAGGAATATAAGATTTGATAGGATGGGGAGCCTAGGAGGTGAATTCAAATTTGAATGTGTGAGAGGATGAGTTGGCTAGTGTGTGTGAGAAGAAGGGTTGTGATGAGAGTGTGTGTATTTTGAAAATATAGTTGTTGGAGGTGTAAGAGATGAAGTGATAGGGAGCCTATGTATTGGATTCAAATGTGAAAGAATTTCCCATGTGATGAAATGTGAGGAATGTGGGAAGTGAGGTGTTTTGTAGGAAAGGTTTATTTGTTTTTGAAATGGATGGTTAGATGAAGATGTTGAAGAGGTGGTGGATTCTAAGTGGTTGGATGAAAATGTTGTAAAGAGAATGTTTTAGAGATTTGGTGTGAGAATGTAGGAGACAAGAAGTACATCAAGTATAAGGAATATAAGAGGATGTTGGGGATAAGATTTGGAAGGATTTTGGAAGGGTTGGAGGTTTTGTTTTATGTGAGGAATAATCAAATGAATGATTAGAAGATAATCATAATGTCATTAAGGAAGAAAAGAGTTGACAATTATGATTATGGGTTGAGAAGAAGATTAGAAAATCAAAGGTTACTTATAGTTCCAAGTAACTCAACGTCGAGTATTCATAATCCCATAACTCGTGACTTTCCACGACTCGACGAATCCAATAATCACCTTGATGCAAACAAGATAAGTGCTTTGCATCATTGTAAAGCATATCCCATACGAGAAAGGATGCATTTATGCAAATGGACCTTTGATTTAGTTTGACCAATAAGGGAGTAAACCCGTTACGTGATTAGAGAAGACGTAAACACGGGTTATGGCCATATGAATACTTTCACTTGATGTTACGTGAAGTATATTAGTCCTCTATGTTTAGAAAAGCCTTGGCTAGAGGCATTTGTCAAAATACTTGGCGTTTTGCCAAAAACGGGTATTTGAAAAGTTGGATCTCTCTAATTCTAAAACTCGTTTCGAGTGTTCTCAATTAAGCACATAAAATATTCATACCTGTATTGAAAAATCCCATTTGTAGGATAAGGGGAAAGCCGACTTTCAAAATTCATCCCGAACTTCACAGAAGCCTGGCGCGCTCGTCGGCGCGTGGGCAGCGCGTCAGGAGCAGATGTGGAGATCAGAGAATTTTGGCTAACGTTTGTTATTTTATGTGTTTCGAATGTTTATTTGTCATCATTAAAACATAAGGAGATCTTATTCAATGTTGCCCCAACAAAAACTATAAAGTCGTGTTCTCAAGCATCAGTTAAGAGGGAAAGAAAAAGAAATGTACTGAGAAAAAAATGTAATTTGGTTGATTTTGAAGTACAATGTTTCCTCCTAAAATTGGACTAAAAATATTTACTTCTTATTTCGTTACTTTTTTTACTAAAAACTTAAGAACTAAGCATAAGTGATAGTGAAAAACGTTTTTGGACATATGATTGTGACAAATTGCAAAATTTAAGAGAAAAGAATGATAATGAATAACAAAAATATGTCGACACTTTCCATAATATAATGTTTGAAAGATGAATTAGAAAACACTAGCATGATACCCATATATTGCGACGGCTAATATCATGTAATTAATTTTGGCTAGCAAATACTTTTCTATTATGTGTTTCCCGTCTTAACAGCTTTACGGCGGATACCATGAAATTTACAACGTGTTCCATGAAATTTACAACTTTATGTAATTTTGGCTAGCTAATACATTTTAGCATGTACTTTATTATTATGGGTACCATGAAATTTACAAGTATTTAATTATGTAAATGATTCAAGTGTGTCTTCCTTCTCTGAAATTTACAAAGAAAGGAAGTGTGAAAGAGAATTAAAAGTATACATAAGGAAATGATACTTGCAATGAAAGAAGAAGTATAAATGTAATTTGTCAAATTAAGCATTTTTAATTTTTGAGAACAGACAAATTTTCTTTATAAATAGTAAAGATATGTAGTTAAGATTAAGATATTTAAAATAAAAAAGATAATATGGAGATATGACGTATGAGCTAGCCTCAAACTGAAATTTCAATTATTGACTAGTTATAGAATAGTTAGTTGATTTAACCGTTATAAGTAAGCTTTCTATAATATACTCTTAGAATGAAATTGTGTATGTAACGAGCTTTTTATCACACTCACAGGAACTGTGAAAATTAAGAAAGAAATAACATATAAGGCTTTACCAAATATGTTAAGTTATATACGTATGAGTATCGATCATTAGATAACAATACTCATTTTTGTAAATAAATGTATGGCTTCTAAAGCTTCTGGCTTAGTCAAGGTCACTCTAGCTGTGACATCTTATGGTTAAGTTTACGTACCTTCATATAAATTATCTCATGTGACGTTACAGTAACATTATATGAATGATCCATTGTCTTGCCAAAAATTAAAAGGCTTTGTCCGCCAGGTGAATTGTAAGTGTTTGTGAGTGTGAGTTTTTATTTATTTATTTTTGTGTGGTATGTTTTTTGTTGTGACTGCGATAGCCTTACTACGAGTATTTGGTCTAGCTGATTTGGCAGAGCTGTTTGGTCAAGTTTGTGGTTGCTAGTCTAACTATTCGAGCAACAAACATTGTATGTCAAGCATATCTTCTTTTTTTTTTTCGAGATTGAAAAAGAGTTGCTAAACACTTAAACTTATACATAGTAAAATGTTTGCTTAACCTAAATAAAACATAAAACAATAACCAACTAGAAAACTATATATCTAGTGACTTTTGCTGAATATATGCAACTCAAGTTTAGAAAAAGTTAAAAATATTTTAAAATTTTCAATGAATAATATTAAAGGTGAGAATTTAATAAAGAGATTTGAAAGGAGGTAGCCCCAATATCAGGTATATAAAGGCAGACCCTCCATTAGAAACGTACCTCACCAATCATCAACCCTTCATTTTCCCACTAAAAGTACAAGGATGGTGGTGGCAGAGATTGGTGGGGATGCAGTCGTAGTTATAAGAGAGTACAACCCCAAAACAGACATTGAGAGTGTCGAGCAAGTGGAAAGAAACTGCGAGGTTGGTCCTAGTGGGGAGTACTCGCTCCACGCTGATCTCTTAGGTGATCCTGTGTGCAGAGTTCGGAACTCTCCTAAGTATCTAATGCTGGTTCGTATACCGACAATACTAATGTTAATATTTTTACAAAGTTCCACGTTAAGTTGAATTATGCTAACACACTGAATTCAACTCTCAGGTTGCGGAGATAGTTGTCACCAAGGGCGGCAATGAGACAAGAGAGATTGTGGGTATGATTAGGGGTTGCATCAAGACCGTTACTTGTGGTAGAAGAATTAACCGCAAAACCAATTTCACGCCAGAACCACAACCTGTGTTTACTAAACTCGCCTACATTCTAGGCCTTCGCGTTTCCCCCTCTCACCGGTAAATATAGCTTTATGTATTTTTTTAAGGCAAATAATTTTACAAAATCAAGTCTATCAAATTTATTTACGGAGTACTTTTTTGGTAATAACTATGACTTGTGTTTGAAAGCTTTTTCTTAAATGTAATCTTGCTAAAACATTTTGATTTTGATTGAAATTTTAACTGTTTTATTAAGGCCATGTAACTGTACTTCGAGACACACATAGTTTCACATATGCATCTTAATTGATAATTGAACCATCATTTTCATGTTTTCTGCCCTCAAATCTTTAATTTTTAAATTACAGGAGAATGAAGATAGGATTAAAGCTCGTTTGTAGAATGGAAGATTGGTTTAGGGATAATGGAGCCGAGTATTCATATATTGCAACTGACGCCGCCAACAAACCTTCAGTCAATCTCTTCACCGGAAAATGTGGATACTCAAATTTTCGCAATCCTTCTGTCCTCGTGCACCCGGTATTTGCTCACCGACTACGCATCGACAAACAAGTTGCCATCATTAAATTGTCGTTGTCTGATGCTGAAACCATCTATCGTCAAAGATTCTCAACTACTGAGTTTTTTCCACGTGACATTGACTCGGTACTAAAAAATAACCTCAACCTAGGCACATTCCTAGCATTGCCAAAAGATTGTCCTCATGCCAGGTCATGGGGTGGGTCAGAATTGTTTCTTTCTGACCCACCCGAGTCTTGGGCCATCATGAGTGTGTGGAATTGTAATGATGTATTTAAGTTGGAAGTTAAAGGTGCATCATGGTTAAAGAAGGGATTTGTTAAAACAACTAGGCTTTTAGACCAAGTCTTCCCCTTCTTGAATTTGCCTTCATTACCCAAGATTTTCAACCCGTTTGGGCTCCATTTGCTATATGGGCTTGGTGGAGAAGGTCAATTTTACTTGAAGTTTGCTAACGCATTGTTTAGTTATGCTCACAATCTAGCCAAGAAGGAAAAATGTGGTGTAGTGGCAACTGAGGTATCGAGTGAGGATCCACTCAAGTTAGCCATCCCACATTGGAAAGTGCTATCGTTCGCAGATTTATGGTGTATCAAGAGGCTCGACGAAGACTATAGTGATGGGTACGTTGGGGATTGGAGAAAGTCACAACCCGATTTATCTTTTTTTCTTGATCCAAGAGAATTTTAAATGTCTTAATCTGCATTTGATTATCCGTTCAGCAGTATAAAAATGTAAAGTTTAAACTTTTGAAAATAGTCTAGTGGTATGTATAGTTTTAACTATTAGTTGTAATGGGTGGATGCCAAAGGAAGCACAAATGTGTTTTGCAAAGGGTATATATTCTCAAGTGGGACTTATAGATAGTTTCTTCTTTCAATTGTAAATAATGCTATGCTTTTTATAGATCCTTTTCTGCCCAAACATTGCCAAGACTTTTCCCAATTCAAGATTCTGTCTATATTCGTTTTTGTGATATCTTTTGACATATTGTCGTTCTATGGCTATGATTATGTTACATCAATAATATTCTTGCACAAGGGTGCAAGTTTCAAAGAATGATCATCTAAACTTTGTTAAGCTGGAATTCATTTTTACTTCATTCTTTACATAGAAACTATATTCTACTAAACTGGAAACCTGTGCATTCTACTATAAAACAAGTTACTTACAGTAAACTGTAAAAAATAAAGACCTACTTAATGTGAACCCTTCTCGTTTGGATTCATATCCCAGAATCCTGATTATCCTTAAGAATGGATGATTTTCTGCAAAATAGAAAGGTTATGTTTGCGCCTATATATGTCACTGGCTTATCATCGAATGATCGATCATGCCTCAAGCATAGGATCGTACGTTGCACCATGTATAAACATATATGTCATGTACATATGCCAAGTGCAAAGACCCATCCTTTCAAGATAACATATTTTACTCACAACAATTCTATAAATTCCCTTTCGAATATATAAGATAACAATATGCAAAAACATGCTATCATCTTTTATTAATCATTTCAAGTTGATTTAAACTGACAAGTATACTCTGGATACTCTTTGGGAATATTGTTACCGTTGAAATAAGAATATAGATCATGTTGATATCTTTATAGTAAAATCATATCTCATTGAATATCCACATTAAAAGTTTTCGGGGTTATGATTTTTTAGTCTTAGTTGAACCCTCGCCTCACAAGTTTCTTTCAATTAAATTATAGTACAAAGAATAAATTTTGGTGGTAATCAGGAAATTTGCCAATGAGAATCTTGTGGTCCTTTGTGTTTCTAGTCTTCTAGAGAATAGAGATACATTGGAATAAAATGATATGATGTTTGTATAACTGTGTGGTTATTAACAATCATGAAGGCTGTAAGTCTGTAACAAAACAGTTTTGAATGCTCAAATTTAGGTTCCTCCAAAAAGTTATTGGGATTTATGTTGTCTATGATGTAACTAATTTTCTTTGTCATTTGTTACCTTTCCTAATGGTTGATTATGTTGGAAATATGGTTATTATATTAACACGTAAATGTCTAGAATCGAACGCGAGACCTCGGGATTGCACACATTACAAACGAGAATAAAAGTATAAATTAAAAAAAAAATTATTTTCTTATTAAGTAACATTTTATATTTATCGATAACACAAGTAGAAGATAAATACAAAAAATATAGATAAGATATTAAAAAAAAATATATATTATTTTCTTATTAGGTAATATTTTATATTTATCCACAACACAAGTAGACGATAAATACAAAAAATATAAATAAGATGCAATTAACAATAGGATTAAAATTTTTAAATAATTATTTCAAAAAATTAAAAAAAAAAAAAAAAAAAAAAAAAAAAAAAAAAAAAAAAAAAAAAAAAAAAAAAAAAAAAAAAAAAAAAAAAAAAAAAAAACGCGCGGGCGCGGGCATTATAACTAGTATAATCTATAAAAATAACTCAAAGGGACAATGGTACATGGAAGAAAGTACGAGTAATGTGCAGTTCGAAATATTAACGTAATAATTTATCAATGTCTATGCGGCCAATAATTACGAAGTAATTATTTTATACAAAAGTGACGTGCCTTTTATTTAAACGGCTGTGACGTGTCTACTTCTTTGGATGGTTCCAATTATTGCCAAGACCGTTTAGTAAATTTTAATTAAAGTCATGATCTTAAAATACATGCAGTACAAAACGTTTTGATTTTTGAACTTCAATTATTTCGTAAAACAAGTGCATAGCTTTTATTACTAAAAAAAATAACACAAAAAGTATGTAAACAAAATAATAAATGATTCCAAATTTTGCCATAAGAAATACAATCTTATTATCTTTTTAAATGCAAAAAGCCAATATAAAATTCCTTAAAACATATAATCCCAAACACCACGTCTTACACTAACTTTTACGTCGTGAGATAATTGTTAGTATCTTACATGCTCTTTGTTACTTTTAGTTAACCTACACCGCATTAATGATTAGTAAAAGACGATATGTTAAACCTTGAATAATCTTATGACCAAACAACTTCTACCATCTAACTAATTTGACTATTAATGCCCATTAAGTTAGTTTAAAACTTTAAATGGTTAATTAAAGCACCTCCAATGATGAATTTCTTTTAGGAGATGGATACACCTACCCACTGGGTAGACTAAGGGCCCGTTTGGTTTGTAGAATTAGATTTGGATTTTGGAATGGTTTAAAATATTTGGGAAATGTTTGAGAAAAAAGTATGAGAGAGAAAAAATATTATTTTATATAATTATATAAAATAAAAAACATTATTTGAAAATAAAAAAGTATAAAAATTAAAATAAAGAGAGTATAAATAAAATTAAGTGATGAATATAACATGAGGGCCCACATGTATAGAGAGTAAAAATTAAAGTGGCCTCACAAAAATATCAATACCCACTTGAAAGTCACCAACATAGGCAACTATCAAATTTTTATTCCTAATTCCATTCCCCATTTCAAAAAAAGCAACCAAACAAATTTTAAATGTTTTTTCAAGTCAAAACCCATTTCATACCCCCATACCAAACGGCCCCTAAGTTTTCTCCTTTCTTTTAGGCTTATACGGGTAGTTTTATGCAGTATTAATGCCATAGAGCGGCGTTGATTTATAAACTTATTTTCCCTACGGAAAAGTGGAAGTATAAACAACGAGCTTGCTAAAACTCAGATTTCGGTTTAGTCTAGATTCACAGAGCTCGACATCATCTTGTTTTGGGTGTTATGTTTTTAGCTCGTGAAGGATATACATACGTAAATAGCTTTAGCTCGACTATTTATCATAAATGGTCTAAACGAAATAAAGTTTGACTCAAGCTAAACTGTTTAAGACCACTAGGCTCGAGATGGTGTTTTTACATACTGGAAAAACATATAAACACGGTTTATATATGTGTATATTTATAAGGCTTCCGAGTTTAATTGAGCTTTTGGTATAGGTTTTGAACTCGAACTATTAGTTAAATGAGCATCAAACTAAGTTTGAGCTCGTTTAAGCTCATTGTTTCAAGCTTTTAATAAGTAGCTCATGATCAACTTGGCTTTTTACACCTCCATGCCAAAGTTTGTGAGCTTAATGAATACAAAATATATTAAGTTATAGCACTAATAGGTTACATTGATTTTATTACCATAAAAATTTCATAAGAGCTGAAATTCTTTTTTTTTTCTTAAAGGTAAATTCATTAAGAAAGTAATCCATAAAAGGCAAAGAGTACAAAGAACAACAATCACAACTGCATGGCATTGGACAACTTCCAAGCTTATTACAAAAAACTTAAAAATATGATGTAACCTACAAGAGAAAACAGTCCAACTATACAGCCAAGAGTACTCTGAATACATCAACTTGAATACTGAAATCAATCTGCATCAAAACTGCATATTCACCATACTCAAAACTGCATAGCAGACACATTCTTGTAGATAGCAACAACACTACAACATTTGATAACAATAACTCAAAACCAAATAACAATAACAGACCATATCAAACCTAAACAAAACCAGAAAACAACAAACCAAACCATACTCAAAATCATCAGCAATGAATCATCTGCTTCAAATCAACACCAAACAATCTTCATTCTTCAATTGGATGGAATTGCCTCCTTAAAAACCTTTCACCAAGTAAACCCCAAAAAGGGAAAAACCTTTTGGAAAGGACAAAAAGAGTGCAACTTCCATATATAAACTTTAAGATCAGAAGAAATATAGGCCTAACTCACATGACAATCAGCAGGCTTATTGAAAAATCAAGTATACCCCATAGCAGCATATCCAAAAACACCAGCATATGCTTACACACAAATCAAAAGCCATCCAAATATTCCAAAAAAAATGCCATAACCTTCATGTCAGGAAACACATGAAAATCACCACCTGTCAAAACTATAAAACAGCAAATTATAGTTTAAGAGCTGAAATTCTTTTAAATTCCTATTAGTTTGCAAATTATTTTATGGTATGAAAACGTTTCCATAAACCTATCCATTCATTGTATCATGATACTTTTATAATTAAATATATTAACTTGTTTAATTGTTTTGTTTATTGAAGTTTCTTGGAGGATTGGGTTTATGTTTGATCTTTTTCATCTTTTTGGTTCGATGTTTCGCCCTTAAAATGTTGTTTAACAGCGTGTTATTGAGTATCACTTAAGTAAGAAAACGAAGATAAACAAAACTGTAAAACCATAGAGGGGGGGGGGGTTGAATACGGTCTCTTAGGCTTTTTGGATGTTTAAAAACTTTAAGCTTTAAATAGTACCAAGTGGTTTAAACAATAACAACCACTAACACAAATACAATCCAAAGTATATAAAGCGAGTAAATGACACCACGATATATACTGGTTCGGGATGGGGGGTTTATACCATCCGTACGTCCAGTTGCGAATCCACGACACGATACTATTCACTAAGTATAATCCTTTCGGTGGAGTATAAACCGTTACAACTTCACTACACCAATATTCCCTAATATCGATGCTCACAAAGAAGGAGCTACTCCCAACGGTATTCCGCCCTCGGAAACCATCCAAAAGAACCTCGTGATTCGACTTCCACAAAGGTCACTAAGTCCACTACAATGACTTCCCACCGGAAGTATCAAACCCTAGTTAGATCCCCAATGATCTAGGCTTGGTCACCAAGACACAAGACTTCCCTTACAACCAAATCGAATTAAAGAATGTTTGATCAAGCCCTAACCTAACCTAGTGACTCGATTCTAATAGAAAGGGTATAGAGATAGAAGACCCTCGACACAATCACAAGAGTGGATTAGGTTCTTGTGATTCTTCCCTTGTAAGGAGATGTGTTCTTTCAAATAATGTTATTGTGAAAGATTAAGAACACAAAATAGAATTAGAGGATTAGAGAGAAAGAATAATGGCAAGGGGTGAGGAATACAAGAGCCAGTGTGGGGTATTTATAGGCCAAGACCTCACATTGAAAAAAAGTTTTACGAGACTGACGCGTTGCCTACGCATCAGAGCGCGGGCAGCGCGCCAGGACCTCTGATCCTTTTTCTCAAATTTAGGTGTTGGTATTTTAAATACCTAACCTTGCTAAACTCCCAATTGTACTTCACACATTTAAACCTTATCATTATTCATTTTAAAGGTCTACCAACTCAAATAGCCATTAAAAATATTTTGTGAAGTGTTTAAGAGAAACCAATTATCAATGAGAGAAAGGTAGAAAGGATAATTGGATAGCGGTAGTTTAGGTATTCCTCACTTGGCATAGAGAGAAGAGAAGAATATGCCAAGAGGATATTCCTTTGCTTGGAAAGGAAGTGTGGATGTTAAAGAGGGAAGAATTTGAATTGAAATTCAAATGGTGTGAGAGAGTGATGTTTGGTTAAGGTTGAACCATGGTTGAGTTAGAAGAAAAAACATGTTTATGTTAAGAAGAGAGTGTGTTGAGAACAAACCATGGTTGGGTTAGAAGAAAGATCATGGTTGAGTTAAGAAGGATATCCAAGGGAATATTCCATCCTTGGAGAGAAAGGGTGTAATGGATGGTTGAGATGAGTTTGGAAGGATTGGATAGTTAAGATGAAAGGGAGCCTAAGGTGAAATTAAAATTTGAATTTGAAAGGGATTTCCCCATGTGTTGAAATAGAGATGAAGGGATAAGGTGGTGAGTTGGATTATGTAAGGAATATGAGATTTGATAGGATGGGGAGCCTAGGAGGTGAATTCAAATTTAAATGTGTGAGAGGATGAGTTGGCTAGTGTGTGTGAGAAGAAGGGTTGTAAGGAGAGTGTGTGTATTTTGAAAATATAGTTGTTGGAGGTGTAAGAGATGAAGTGATGGGGAGCCTATGTGTTGGATTCAAATGTGAAAGAATTTCCCATATGATGAAATGAGAAGAATGTGGGAAGTGAGGCGTTTTGTAGGGAAGGTTTATTTGTGTTTGAAATGGATGGTTGGATGAAGATGTTGAAGAGGTGGTGGATTCTAAGTAGTTGGATGAGAATATTGTAAAGAGAATGTTTTAGAGATTTGGTGTGGGAATGTAGGAGACAAGAAGTACATCAAGTACAAGGAATATAAGAGGATGTTGAGGATAAGATTTGGAAGGATTTTGGAAGGGTTGGAGGTTTTGTTTTATGTGAGGAATAATCAAATGAATGATTAGAATATAATCATAATGCCATTAAGGAAGAAAAGAGTTGACAATTATGATTATGGGTTGAGAAGAAGATTAGAAAATCAAAGGTTACTTATAGTTCCAAGTAATTCAACGTCGAATATTCATAATCCCATAACTCGTGACTTTCCACGACTCGACGAATCCAATAATCACCTTGATGCAAACAAGCTAAGTGCTTTGCATCATTGTAAAGCATATCCTATACAGGAAAGGATGCGTTTACGCAAAGGGACCTTTGACTTAGTTTGACCAATAATGGAGTAAACCCGTTGCGTGATTAGAGAAGACGTAAACATGGGTTATGGCCATATGAATACTTTCACTTGATGTTATGTGAAGTATATAAGTCCCCTAAGTTTATAAAAGCCTTGGCTAGAGGCATTAGTCAAAATACTTGAGTTGGCATTTTGCCGAAAACGGGTATTTGAATAGTTGGATCTCTTTAATTCTAAAACTCGTTTCGAGTGTTCTCGATTAAGCATATAACATATTCATATCTGTATTGAAAGATCCACATTTGTAGGGTAAGGGGAAAGCCGACTTTCAAAATTCATCCCGAACTTCACAGAAGCCTAGCGCGTCAGCATGTGGGCAGCGCGTCAGGAGCAGATGTAGAGATCAGGGAATTTTGGCTAACGTTTGTTATTTTATGTGTTTTGAATGTTTATTTGTCATCATTAAAACATAAGGAGATCTTAGTCAATGTTGCCCCAACAAAAAATATAAAGTCGTGTTCTCAAGCATCAGTTAAGAGGGAAAGAAAAAGAAATGTACTGAGAAAAAAATGTGATTTGGTTGATTTTGAAGTACAATGTTTCCTCTTAAAGTTGGGCTAAAAATTACTTCTTATTTCGTTACTTTTTTTACTAAAAACTTAAGAACTAAGCATAAGTGATGGTGAAAAACGTTTTTGGTCATATGATTGTGACAAATTGCAAAATTTAAGAGAAAAGAATGATAATGAATAACAAAAATATGTCGACACTTTCCATAATATAATGTTTGAAAGATGAACTAGAAAACACTAGCATGGTACTGTACCTATATATTGCGACGGCTAATATCATGTAATTAATTTTGGCTAGCAAATACTTTTCTATTATGTGTTTCCCGTGTTAACAGCTTTACGGCGGATACCATGAAATTTACAACGTGTTCCATGAAATTTACAACTTTATGTAATTTTGGCTAGCTAATACATTTTAGCATGTACTTTATTATTATGGGTACCATGAAATTTACAAGTATTTAATTATGTAAATGATTCAAGTGTGTCTTCCTTCTCTGAAATTTACAAAGAAAGGAAGTGTGAAAGAGAATTAAAAGTATACATGCATAAGGAAATGATACTTGCAATGAAATAAGAAGTATCAATGTAATTTGTCAAATTAAGCATTTTTAATTTTTGAGAATAGACAAATTTTCTTTATAAATAGTAAAGATATGTAGTTAAGATTAAGATATTTAAAATAAAAAAGATAATATGGAGATATGACGTATGCGCTAGCCTCAAACTGAATTTTCAATTATTGACTAGTTATAGAATAGTTAGTTGATTTAACCGTTATAAGTAAGCTTTCTATTATATACTCTTAGAATGAAATTGTGTATGTAACGAGCTTTTTATCACACTCACAGGACCTGTGAAAATTAAGAAAGGAATAACATATAAGGCTTTACCAAATATGTTAAGTTATATACGTATGAGTATCGATCATTAGATAACAACATTTAATTATCAAGATCGCTCATTTTTGTAAATAAATGTATGGCTTCTAAAGCTTCTGGCTTCGTCAAGGTCACTCTAGCTGTGGCATCTTATGGTTAAGTTTACGTACCTTCATATAAATTATCTCATGTGACGTTACAGTTACATTATATGAATGATCCATTGTCTTGCCAAAAATTAAAAGGCTTGGTCCGCCAGGTGAATTGTAAGTGTTTGTGAGTGTGAGTTTTTATTTATTTATTTTTGTGTGGTATGTTTTTTGTTGTGACTGCGATAGCCTTACTACGAGTATTTGGTCTAGCTGATTTGGCAGAGCTGTTTGGTCAAGTTTGTGGTTGCTAGTCTAACTATTCGAGCAACAAACATTGTATGTCAAGCATATCTTCTTTTTTTTTTTTCGAGATTGAAAAAGAGTTGCTAAACACTTAAACTTATACATAGTAAAATGTTTGCTTAACCTAAATAAAACATAAAACATAAAAACAATAACCAACTAGAAAACTATATATCTAGTGACTTTTGCTGAATATATGCAACTCAAGTTTATATGAATGATCCATTGTCTTGCCAAAAATTAAATGGTTTGGTCCGCCAGGTAACCAAATGAATTGTAAGTGTTTGTGAGTGTGAGTTTTTATTTATTTATTTTTGTGTGGTATGTTTTTTGTTGTGACTGCGATAGCCTTACTACGAGTATTTGGTCTAGCTGATTTGGCAGAGCTGTTGGTCAAGTTTGTGGTTGCTAGTCTAACTATTCGAGCAACAAACATTGTATGTCAAGCATATCTTCTTTTTTTTTTTTTACGAGATTGAAAAAGAGTTGCTAAACACTTAAAACAATACTAGAAAACTATATATCTAGTGACTTTTGCTGAATATATGCAACTCAAGTTTAGAAAAAGTTAAAAATATTTTAAAATTTTCAATGAATAATATTAAAGGTGAGAATTTAATAAAGAGATTTGAAAGGAGGTAGCCCCAATATCAGGTATATAAAGGCAGACCCTCCATTAGAAACGGACCTCACCAATCATCAACCCTTCATTTTCCCACTAAAAGTACAAGGATGGTGGTGGCAGAGATTGGCGGGGATGCAGTCGTAGTTTTAAGAGAGTACAACCCCAAAACAGACATTGAGAGTGTCGAGCAAGTGGAAAGAAACTGCGAGGTTGGTCCTAGTGGGGAGTACTCGCTCCACGCTGATCTCTTAGGTGATCCTGTGTGCAGAGTTCGGAACTCTCCTAAGTATCTAATGCTGGTTCGTATACCGACAATACTAATGTTAATATTTTTACAAAGTTTCACGTTAAGTTGAATTATGCTAACACATTGAATTTAACTCTCAGGTTGCGGAGATAGTTGTCACCAAGGGCGGTAATGAGACAAGAGAGATTGTGGGTATGATTAGGGGTTGCATCAAGACCGTTACATGTGGTAGAAGAATTAACCGCAAAACCAATTTCACGCCAGAACCACAACCCGTGTTTACTAAACTCGCCTACATTCTAGGCCTTCGCGTTTCCCCCTCTCACCGGTAAATATAGCTTTATGTATTTTTTAAGGCAAACAGACACACACTCACCTACTGTTAATATGTTGTTATTGGCATATGTAATTTTACAAAATCAAGTCTATCAAATTTATTTACCGAGTACTTTTTTGGTAATAACTATGACTTGTGTTTGAAAGCTTTTTCTTAAATGTAATCTTGCTAAAACATTTTGATTTTGATTGAAATTTTAACTGTTTTATTAAGTCCATGTAACTGTACTTCGAGACACACATAGTTTCACATATGCATCTTAATTGATAATTGAACCATCATTTTCATGTTTTCTGCCCTCAAATCTTTAATTTTTAAATTACAGGAGAATGAAGATAGGATTAAAGCTCGTTTGTAGAATGGAAGATTGGTTTAGGGATAATGGAGCCGAGTATTCATATATTGCAACTGACGCCGCTAACAAACCTTCAGTCAATCTCTTCACCGGAAAATGTGGATACTCAAATTTTCGCAATCCTTCTGTCCTCGTGCATCCGGTATTTGCTCACCGACTACGCATCAACAAACACGTTGCCATCATTAAATTGTCGTTGTCTGATGCTGAAACCATCTATCGTCAAAGATTCTCGACTATTGAGTTTTTTCCACGTGACATTGACTCAGTACTAAAAAATAACCTCAACCTAGGCACATTCCTAGCATTGCCAAAAGATTGTCCTCATGCCAGGTCATGGGGTGGGTCAGAATTGTTTCTTTCTGACCCACCCGAGTCTTGGGCCATCATGAGTGTGTGGAATTGTAATGATGTATTTAAGTTGGAAGTTAAAGGTGCATCATGGTTAAAGAAGGGATTTGTTAAAACAACTAGGCTTTTAGACCAAGTCTTCCCCTTCTTGAATTTGCCTTCATTACCCAAGATTTTCAACCCGTTTGGGCTCCATTTGCTATATGGGCTTGGTGGAGAAGGTCCATTTTACTTGAAGTTTGCTAACGCATTGTTTAGTTATGCTCACAATCTAGCCAAGAAGGAAAAGTGTGGTGTAGTGGCAACTGAGGTATCGAGTGAGGATCCACTCAAGTTAGCGATCCCACATTGGAAAGTGCTATCGTTTGCAGATTTATGGTGTATCAAGAGGCTCGACGAAGACTATAGTGATGGGTACGTTGGGGATTGGAGAAAGTCACAACCTGATTTATCTTTTTTTCTTGATCCTAGAGAATTTTAAATGTCTTAATCTGCATTGGATTATCTGTTCAGCAGTATAAAAATGTAAAGTTTAAACTTTTGAAAATAGTCTAGTGGTATGTATAGTTTTAACTATTAGTTGTAATGGGTGGATGCCAAAGGAAGCACAAATGTGTTTTGCAAAGGGTATATATTCTCAAGTGGGACTTATAGATAGTTTCTTCTTTCAATTGTAAATAATGCAATGCTTTTTATAGATCCTTTTCTGCCCAAACATTGCCAAGACTTTTCCCAATTCAAGATTTTGTCTATATTCGTTTTTGTGATATCTTTTGACATATTGTCGTTCTATGACTATGATTATGTTACATCAATAATATTCTTGCACAAGGGTGCAAGTTTCAAAGAATGATCATCTAAACTTTGTTAAGCTGGAATTCATTTTTACTTCATTCTTTACATAGAAACTATATTCTACTAAACTGGAACCAATGTATCCTACTATAAAACAAATTACTTACAGTAAACTGTAAAAAATAAAGAGTTACTTAATGTGAACCCTTCTCGTTTGGATTCATATCCTAGAATCCTGATTATCCTTAAGAATGGATGATTTTCCGCAAAATAGAAAGGTTATGTTTGCGCCTATATATGTCACTGGTTTATCATCGAATGATCGATCATGCCTCAAGCATAGGATCGTACGTTGCACCATGTATAAACATATATGACATATGTACATATGCCAAGTTCAAAGACCCATCCTTTCAAGATAACATATTTTACTCGCAACAATTCTATAAATTCCCTTTCGAATATATAAGCGTTTAAAGATAACAATATGCAAAAACATGCTATCATCTTTTATTTATCATTTAAAGTTGATTTAACTGACAAGTGTATTCTGGATACTCTTTAGGAATATTGTAACCGTTGAAATAAGAATATAGATCATGTTGATATCTTTATAGTAAAATCATATCTCATTGAATATCCGCATTAAAAGTTTTCGGGGTTATGATTTTTTAGTCTTAGTTGAACCCTCACCTCACAAGTTTCTTTCAATTAAATTATAGTACAAAGAATAAATTTTGGTGGTAATGAGGAAATTTTCAAATGAGAATCTTGTGGTCCTTTGTGTTTCTAGAGAATAGAGATACATTGGAATAAAATGATATGATGTTTGTATAACTGTGTGGCTAGATTAACATATCATGAATGTTGTAACAAAACAGTTTTGAATGCTCAAGTTTAGGTTCTCCAAAAAGTTATTGGGATTTATGTTGTCTATGATGCAACTAATTTTCTTTGCCATTTGTTACCTTTCCTCATGATTGATTATACCTTGCCGTCCTTTGATGAAATGACTAATAAAGTGTAACTGCATTTGATATGATGTCGTCAACTCCTATATGTTTTTAGTGTAGATATTCAAGTGAGGCAAACTGTGGATGAGCTAGCCGAGGCAATCCCAGGCTTGGTATGAAATATATTATGTTGGCATGAGCTTCATTGTGTAGCACTTCATCTCATCAATTAGTATAAGTTTCGAGCTAGACTAGTATTAAGTGGAGTTTTGCTTCACATAGACCCATATAACTTGAATTAAGGAAAAAACTTCTACAAGAATCCTACAAAAAGAGTACTTTACAAAATACAACTACATGTTTTTTTCAAAACATAAAGATCCATAATATCATTACCATATAACCCACAGTGAGTCCATTAACAATCCTTTTGGCATGATAGCATGAATGATGCTTCTGAATTTCAACAAAATATATGCTTTTATGCGTTTTCCATTTCATATTTAGAATTAAGTTATTTAACTTTTACGTACTTATGTGATACAATCATACAACCACATTATACTATGTTTTAGTTGACTTGGTTTTCAAAAAAGATTTTAACACCTACTATAAGTCTATAAAGCATAAATAATAGTAAAAAACTTACATAATCGAACAAAAATATTACTAATCAAACTTGAAAAAGCTTACAATGATCGAATAAGAAAGAAATAATATTAAACACCTAATTTGTCATATATACAGTCTCTCCATCTTGGATTCATGGAGGTTCATCTCTTGTATTTTTAATTTATTTTTCTTTTTCTGTTTTTGCAATTTAAGTAGAGACCTTTTAAAACCTTTTTTTTTAAGAAAGGCAACAATTTTTATAGGATCTTTAAAACAGCACAAAACTTATGTTGCATGATATGGGTATCAAGCAAAAGATAGTACTCCCTCCGTCCCAAATTTATTGTCCACTATTGACTTTTTTAGTCTTTCTTCTTCAACTTTGACTTTAAATCTTTTTGCGGGTGTTATATAATATTTGATGCAAAATATATAAATGAATTGGGTTTTAAGTGTACTTTTCAATGGTATAATTTTTCATCAAATATTATATAATAAAAACAATATATTTATGGTCAAAGTTGAACCAGTTTGACTTTGAAAATTCAAACTGGACAATAATTTTGGGACGGAGGGAGTAATATATTAGCAATCAATCTCTTGTTTAACTTGTTTTTTAGGAGAATTAACTAAAAACAATATGTTTCTGGACTTTGATAATCCACGTGGCAAGGCCTAGACAAAATGTTAAAGTTTTAAAAGTATACGAGTGAGTTTGTCAAGATCAAAGCGAGTATCACATAGGTTTTTGTACCTATGAGCATAGCTACATAGAGCCGAGCGTTCAACTGAACCCACTGAACCACTTAGAAGCCACAACAATTACATTTAGAATTAAGAATACTTGAAATTTTAGATTCTTTCTATCACAATCACAATCACAATCACAATAAGGTACCAAATACTCAAGGATCTTAGACTTTGAATGACAACTAGAGGGTCAAGTCAAAGTCAAAGATCATATTAGAATCTATTAACTTTGTAAGCAAAGGTTCAAGGTCAGTGAATGGTGATTATGCCCTTCATTCCTCAAGTTCTCAAAGGTTTAAATGCTTAATTGGTTGCTTTATTAGCTTATGCTCATGTTACTGTTCGATTCTTTTTCCAAATTATAAAATAAAGCATAGCTTTGTGGTATTGAAACCTAGCTGATGAAAAGGTCGATCAGATCTTAATGTCAATATTGATTTGTCGATCAACATAGAATGACAAGAATGTAATCCTTGTATAATTTATTTTCTACGTGTTTCGTTTTGTTCACTTTTTCTTGTACATGTATGTTTTTGACAACCACGTGTATATAGAAGGGTTTTCGGAATCACACGAGGCTTGATTAAATTAACCGCTATTTGATAGTTCTAGCTATAGCAAATAATGGTCATCCAAAAGACATAAAGTAGCCAAGCACAACATGGCTCACAATTGTTTGTGTTTTTGGATCAGCTATGCCAGTTTAAACTTATTCATTTTAAAACGTGTCAATCTTGATTTTTAAAGTTCATATGAAATAATATCGAAAAATAAACCAAGTCCCATAGATTAAATGGTCGACAACCGACTTAAGCATATCAAAATACATGGAGCTTTCTAAATTCTAAATCGTCCTAGAAAACATATAAATAACTGTACATCAACCCGACTCGATTCACTATGATCTATACTTAAGTACTTATAAGCATCATTCCTTTTGCGACTTGTCCTCTTTCTAACTTTTGTTATCGCATGGTGGCATGGTTAACAACCTATAAGACCTAACAATATATATATAGCCACATACATTTTGATTATAGTGATGGGTTATAGAATTCCCCGTGGGTGTATTGTATTATTAGCCTAACTATAGAATACACGTATCATGAAACTTTAACGGACCCAAATCCACNAGATCTTAATGTCAATATTGATTTGTCGATCAACATAGAATGACAAGAATGTAATCCTTGTATAATTTATTTTCTACGTGTTTCGTTTTGTTCACTTTTTCTTGTACATGTATGTTTTTGACAACCACGTGTATATAGAAGGGTTTTCGGAATCACACGAGGCTTGATTAAATTAACCGCTATTTGATAGTTCTAGCTATAGCAAATAATGGTCATCCAAAAGACATAAAGTAGCCAAGCACAACATGGCTCACAATTGTTTGTGTTTTTGGATCAGCTATGCCAGTTTAAACTTATTCATTTTAAAACGTGTCAATCTTGATTTTTAAAGTTCATATGAAATAATATCGAAAAATAAACCAAGTCCCATAGATTAAATGGTCGACAACCGACTTAAGCATATCAAAATACATGGAGCTTTCTAAATTCTAAATCGTCCTAGAAAACATATAAATAACTGTACATCAACCCGACTCGATTCACTATGATCTATACTTAAGTACTTATAAGCATCATTCCTTTTGCGACTTGTCCTCTTTCTAACTTTTGTTATCGCATGGTGGCATGGTTAACAACCTATAAGACCTAACAATATATATATAGCCACATACATTTTGATTATAGTGATGGGTTATAGAATTCCCCGTGGGTGTATTGTATTATTAGCCTAACTATAGAATACACGTATCATGAAACTTTAACGGACCCAAATCCACAATCGGGCTTAAGCCATATTTATCATCTAATACATAGAAGCTATTTACAATGGCCCAAATGAGTACGTTGGTTAAATATTTGGCCCAAATTATTCACCTGTTGTTCTGCTATCCTATGAATAATAATGAACATATTCAATATTTCAACCTAATAATCTGTTAAGTGCTTTTTATTTTTCAAAATATATATATATATATATATATATATATATATATATATATATATATATATATATATATATATATATATATATATATATATATATATATATATATATATATATATATATATATATATATATATATATATATATATATATATATATATATTCAAGTTTGTAATTCCTGTTTGAATTATCATACAATGTGCAATCCCGGTAAACTACATAAAATAGTACAAGATTTATGATGTGGATGTAACATAATGTAAGACAGTGTTATAACCTACACATACTGAAACACAATATGAAGCAATGGGAAACGGGTACATGAAAGTCTTAAGATATGTAAAAACAGATCGTCATGGGTGCATGCTTATTGCATAATATGTAGCATTACAACGTGAAATGATGTGGCAGGTATGACATGGTATAAATTAACTTGATACGGAGTACAAAACAATGATGAGTGCAATAGAAGATCCTCGCACACTAAAACAAATCTTCTTCTTCTTCTTTTTTAATTTTTGCGTTTGGTATGCTGCCGTGAATAACAATGGGTATGAGTTTGATAGTAGTGGTGTGCCCCTCACCTATGATAGATTCATAACTCCCCTCTTGAAATCCTATGGAGTATAGACAATATCCATATTTCATTCCCCTATAATGCGGGCCCCTCATCTTAACCAAACACTTAGAATCATTACCACTATGATTCCCTCATTCCCATAGGGGATACCAAACGCACCCGTGTTAACTTATGAACAAGTTACAGTCGTGTTTGTGCAGACTGTTGATGTGTGCCATTGTAATGGTACAATGATCTATTAAACCAATTTATCATTCTATCTTCATGACAAAAACTTGTGATTCTCTATTTCAAAACAAACTAATTATATCTATCCCTACCACTCAACACACGGTGCTGCAACAATTTGCTAACACACTAAGACATTGAATAACGCCTACTTCTTGAAGGCTTAGTCAACTTTGTTTCCCATGCATTTGTTGAATTAGGACTCTGATGTTTCTGAACTCTCATTATCACTGTCTTTTTCTTTGCTCAAAAACAACTTTGACAACATCCTTGGAGACATCTGGATACTCTTTGGCTTTTGGTTAATTATTTATAACATTTTTTTATCCGTAAAGAAGCTAATTCCCTTTCATGGTCTTAAGTTCTTCACTTGTTGACACCAAATCCCATTCTTCTTCTGCATTTGTTGTGATGGATCTTGAGCTCTCATGGGACCTACTGCCAGTTGAGGTGGCTCGTATCTGCTCAAAGAAAATGATCTGGACTACAATACTTAA
>LBNU01027495.1:0-10301 GCA_014162995.1 Artemisia annua | reverse complement strand
GGATCGGAATTATGGTGATTTGGAAAAGGATAATCTTGAAACTGAAGTGAATACCTCTGAAACCCCTAATTTGGATGGATGAAAATTGGGGAAAATTGTTGAAGTGAAATTGAGCCAAAAGGGTTATCTGAATATGTGATTTTTGGATCGAATTATGGGTGATTTTGAAGGATGACTCTTGAAGTGAAGTGATACCTTGAAACCATAATTTGGATGGGATGGAAAATTGGGGAAAATTGTGGGAGAGTGAAATTGAGGTGATTTTGGAAGGTGGGTTTGGGTTTTGATTGGTTTATGATTGGTTTAATTTGATGGGAATTTGGGTTTGGGTGAATTTGAAGTTAAGAGAATTGTTGTTCCTTAAGATGGTTTTTTTAGCGAACTTCATAATTGGGGAAAGAGTTTGAGTGTTTTAGAGAGAGTTTTGAGATAGATTTTTTTTCTACAATGGCACCCTGTCACGTGACTTCCCTCCTAGAATTTTTTTTTTTTTTTTTTTTTTTTTTTAAATATATTACGAGCAACTAAGAAGCATCTCCAAGGTTAAACTTTTGAAAAAGTTATATATAATTTCCATCATATGCTCATTAAATGTTGTCATTTTATAAACACTATTATCCACTATGCTTAAACTTGTTAAAAACTTTATATTCTTGATGAGGGTATTAAATGAGTTACATGTTTTATTGTAATGAAAAGGTTCTAAAGAATTTAGACCTATTTCATTCCATGTCATCATAAACACTCATCTCACTATAGTGATTAAATATTTAAAACCTTCAATATTTTTATAAACCTTTTCCATCTCTCTTTTTAAAAACGGACGAAAACGTAAAAAACGGACGAAAACGTATAATTCATTTTAAAAATGAGGATTAACGGTGCAAAAAATATTAACGGAGGGACTAACGGGCAAATATTATTTTAGCACTTAACGGGTAAAACTAACGACGTTAGTGCTCAGGGATGATTATTGCTGAACGTTTGTGGATTGGGGATGATTAATGCTGAACGTTTGAGATAGGGATGATTCTTGCAAATTTACACAAACCACAGGGATGATTTTTGCAGTTTACTCTTCTTTTGTTTTGTTTTGGGCAAATGACTATCTCAAATGTTTTAAGCACGACTTAAGCCTACAATAATTTTGGTCTAAGAGCTTCTTACACAGAAAAAAAAAATACGACACGAGTCTTTTGATGACTTCCCTCCTAGGTAATGAAAAACATGTATTTGATGGAATATTTACAAAAGTAACTCTTTTAATAATAAAATATTAATTGTTCGTGGTAAAAGTAAAATTTAACAGGTAGATATGATATTGAATTGATGTTAACTATAATTAGTAGAATTTCTTAAAATATTATACATTGAGAAATTGAACAATTAATATATGATAGAGTACTCTTTTCAATTTTTTCAACCCATAGATTATTCGCGTGCAATGTTTCATAGGCATAATTATTTACTGCAAATTTGTATCTATAAGTATAGTGTGAAGTAAGTGAGAATGACAAAAGTTTGTTGATTAAATGATAGTCATGTATTTAGGCTATGTTTGGCACAAAGCTTTTTGGAGCTTTTTTGGGCAATGAGCGGTGAACAACGAACTTTTTTATTTTTAGTGTTCGTTTGGCATGAGAGCTGTGGGCTTTGGTATTTTTTAGGAAAGCTCATTTTCCCAATGCTTCTTTACGAAGCTGTGAGCTTTTTTGGCTACTGCTCATTGCTACTGCTCACAGCTACTTTTGCCAAACATAGCCTTAAATAGCTAATAGACTATATTATTTTTATAGGTATGTAAATCTTTAAGAAAAAGGCTTTTAAGTATAAAAGCCGTCCCCCTCAACTAACACCATTTTGGCATCATTTAAAAACCAAATATTTGTTAGCTTGTCGCTACCAACATGATTAAATATAGGTTTTGAAAAACGGAGATACAGTAAAACCTCTATAAATTAATACTCGATAAATTAATAACTTCGATAAAATTAATAATTTGTCTGGTCCCAACTTGGGACCAGTACAAATTTGGACTCCAATCGATAAAATAATAAGATAATAACTTTTTTGAAACCCCAGTGTACATATATTAGTCCCAACGAAACTATAAATTAATAATTACTAAAAATTTCATATATATTTATATATGGGTGTGTGTGAGAGATACACTTCAAAATCCTAAAATTATTTAGTAAAAAATGAATTCATTATCACTTGTTATTTTTTGTTGAACTTAAAATCTATATTGAGTTTATCTCAAAATCTCCTTATTGCACGAAAGTGTTGGTGTGTTGTCTTCTCGTATTACAACAAAAAGTGTTAATTTTATTTTCATAAAGTGTGAATGTGAATTCATAATTTATTTTTTATCTTTAACGAGTACTGTATACATTGTATATAGTATGTTACACTTGAAAATTTAAAGGTCATATATAAAACCTCTTTAAATTAATAAATTATTAATTTATCGATATAATAATATCTCGCTAAATTAATAAAATATCTTGGTCCCAACACTATTAATTTATAGAGGTTTTACTGTATATGATCTCATACCCGTTTAGCATTCGAGTTACACCCGAATGACCAATTTCGGGTTAGGTCGGGTTTTTTTCCACACCCTTTTACCTTTTCCAGGTCCGCATCCGACCCATTGAAAAGAAATGTACAAACAAACACACCCTAAAACATTTTCACAAATCAGTCAAACAAAACATGGAACTGCAAAACCCTTAAAAGCATTGAAGGCGGTAAGACTGTTTTATGATTCTTGTTTCTTAGTATTTGTTTATATTTGATAGTAATAGATATCTCATTCATGCTCTGTTGTAAAACACCCTTTTATAGAATTAAGAATTATGGATATGGAGGAACATCCTTTACTTGATACTGTTTTTAGCTGTGTTATGCCTTACATACACGACGGCGATGACCGTAACTCTCTTTCTTTAGTTTCCCGTAAGTTGTTTGAACTCGATCGTATTACGCGTAAGCAAGTTACTGTCCATGTGCATTACCTCCGAAACCCGTCTCATTTAAGCGAAAGGTTCCCTAATATCGAGTCCTTAACAGTTATAGGGCTTTTCTCCGAAAGTCATTTTCCAAGGTATAGTATTAGCCCATGGATTCGAGAATTAGTTGTTTCTTTCAAGCGTTTGAATGCACTTTGTATCCGTGATATGCATGTTGATGATGAGGATCTTGAGCTATTGGGGAGTACACGTGGAAAACATTTAAGGGTCTTGAAGATTGAAGTTGGTTGTGGGAATCGTGTTAGTAATAGTGGGTTAGTGCACATTGCTAAGTATTGTAATCAATTGAGAACATTTTGTTTCGAAGATAATTATATTTGGGGATACAAGTTTGGGAATTGTTTACATGAATTGGCTTTGCATAACAAGGTTATTGAATCGTTACATTTTAGTACCACCTTTGATCATATTGGTGTGAATGATCTAACACTTCTTGCAAAAAACTGTAGTAAATCTTTAGTATCTTTGAAGATTAGTCCATGTAGTCTAAGTAAACTAGGAGAAGCCTTTAGACATGCTGTTAGGTTGGAAGATTCCGATGGAGCTTATTTTGATGAAGATGATGAGTATGTTGGTTTTAAGTTCCCCCCGAATATGCGTTGTTTAGGTATATGTGACTTGTCTGTAACTTCATATCCTTTTGTACTCCCTCTTGTGAATCAGCTAAGGGAATTAAATCTTTTGGAACCTAATTGCCAGTGTTTATTGATTGAGAGATGTCCCAATTTGGAAGTTCTACATACTGAGGATATATGTGGAGACAGGGGATTGCAGGTTATTGTTCAGGTTTGCAAAAAATTGCGCAAACTTTCCCATCTAGGGAGGGTGACTCACATGGGACTGATTTCTCTTGCACAAGGATGTTGTAATTTGGAATACTTACATGTTACACTCACATCTATCACAAATGAAGCTCTGGAGTGTATAGGAACTCATTTGAAGAATTTGGGTGATTTGTTTCTGATTTTGGGTAAACAAGATGGTATAACAGATTTACCGTTGGACAATGGGGTTCGAGGTATGCTAAATGGTTGCAACAAACTCGAAAGGCTAGATATCCGCCTTTGTCCAGGAGGATTGACAGATATGGGTTTGGGGTACATTGGAAAGTATGGTCATAATCTGAAATATCTCATTTTAGAGAATATAGGAGAATCTGATGCAGGACTTGTGGAATTATCCAAGGGGTGCCCGAAACTGAGGAAACTGGAAATGCAGAGTTGTCCATTCAACGTGCAATCAATTGCTTCTTATGTGTTCAAGATACGTTCTTTAAGGTATTTGTGGGTTTTTTATGATGGTAAGTATTTGGTGAGCACTCGTCCAGATTTTGGAGTTTCTCTAACAGGTTTAAATTGCCTTTATCCCGATTCTGAATGTTGAAACATTGGTTTTCGTTATATATCTTGCAATCCTTCGTTGTTTTGCTATTAGTATTGGTCGTTAGCGCCTTCTGTTAAACAAGTGTGCGACTTTGCAAGGTTATGTTGTCTCATAATATCGTGGCTGTAAAATCGCATCAATTGTTTTGCTATTAATTTAAGTCTTCAGTACCTTGTCTTAAACAATGTGTGACTTTACAAGTTTTTGTATTATGTTGTTGTGAAATCGCATCAATTTCATGCTTTCTATTATCTGTTTAGCATTTGTTAAAATTTTACGAGTTTTCTATCAGACCACAAGCTACTTGCTGTGTTTTTATTCCTAAGTTTGGTTATCGAGTCGTGGTAGTTTGCTGTTGCCATGGATACCAACAGAGCAGCAACTTTCTTTTTTGCTTTTGGCTCCTTTGTATTTTTATTTACGGCTATTAGATGGCAGCTAAAGATTAGTCATTTGGCTGTACTGAACTACTTGTTCTGATCTATATATGTTATTATCCAATATATGAAGTTGTTAATAATCAAAAATTTTAAATAATAATGTATTTTATTAGTTGTTTTCACAAGTACCTTGTCTTATATGGTACTTTTTATTAGTATCAATGTATCATGGTGTACTTTTATTTGTTTCCATGAGGTTGATGATAATTTTTAAACAAAGTTGTATTTCATTATCGATGCCGACAAAGGAATTTTGGATGCCATTGGACTGCAATACGAAGGTCAGGTTAATAAGCAGTCTATAGGTTAAGAGATGACAGAATTTTTATCTTTCGAGCTGATTAAACTGCAATGTGTATGTGAGTCATGTGACATGTCTTAGGTTCAAGTTGCCTATGCTTTTCTACAAAACTTTCTGATAAGATAATTGTAAAATTATCTATCTGTAACCTTAAACACCTTGCGATAGTGTTTGGATTGTGGTTTTGGGAATGTTTGAATGTTTGGTTTATAGGGATTGGGTTTGAGGATACCCAAAAGTGAGTGTAATACTCGTACCCACTTTTTGTAATTAATCACTGTCTCTAACCATGTTAATGTTACTATCGTCTTCAATCTGTATTCCTGCAACTTTTTATTAATCTGTTCCTCAGGATGAAAGTGAAAATTCCTGCAGCTTATTTCCATTTGCTTAAAAGTGCATACATGAAGGATGAAGTTGACACAAATGGTCAATGGAATTACCATTTGTATTTGGTGAAAACTTTTAGCTACATTTAATCAATATAGCAGTGCTTTTTTAGTTGAATACTTCTTCTGCAATTGTTTTTTAAATGAGGATGAAGAAGACAATGACTCAAACAAACCAAACGCACCCTGAATATTATTCCTGTAGTGGCAACAACTACTTAACGTACATCCAAACACTTGTTTTGCTTTGGAAGTGGAAATTTCATACTGTCTTCCGTAAAATGGGTCAATTTGGGTAACCTGTTAGCTGTAAACTATATTGGTAGCTTTGACAATTGATCTAAAACTATGGGTTGATATGTTTTAATATCAGCTAGTCTAATGATTCAAGTTTTAAATATTTATTCTTAAAAAATTTGGATGTGCCAGTTGATGCTGCTTCTAATTGGGGATGAACAAATTCGTTGGAGCTGAGATCAAGAATTATACCTCATGTTTTACACGAAACATGCCATTCAAAATTTTATAAAAGAAGATTATTCATTTTTGGTTAATTTCTTATTAAATTAATCCCGTGTGGTGTATGCATGAGAGTATGAGACTAATATCTTATCACCAAATTGTAAATGAGTGATATAGAGTTTATTATTTGAATTATTTATGTTTTTGGTAGAAGGAAATCCATGTTAATTAAAGAGTTTTGATTTGCACATTTTATTTTTTAATTAGGACATTCCAAGTACCGCATCAGACAGTTGTACCATCGCATATGTCTCGGAAAAAAAAGAGGAGTGTGCAATCACATCCTTTAATTAAAAGTGATTATCATCGCATATGTCTCGAAAAAAAAATAAACAACCTCATTCCAATTTCTTCTTGCAAGTGGTAAAAGAAAGACAAACACAGCCGATATGTTTCATAGATTAGGTTATTAATTATTTGATAGTAAAATCCCTCCCCATGTGAGCACGGATGTTAATAGGATCGGGTTTAGATCAATTTAGGTTGAGACTTACACAAACATATTCGAACCTGCCCCCATTAAGCTTTCGAGTTGGTTGGTTCGGGTTCATTCGTGTAAGTTACAAATTTGCCCAACAAATTTGCTTTGCTAAATACAATAAAGTTACATGAATAAGTTAAAAAATGTATAGAAAAACAAAACAAAAAACTTATCGTGTTGACCCGAATCCAAATAAGCCAAACATATTTAACCTAACTTCTGACCTTATTTTGCCTCCGGGCTTGTTTGATCAACCTGGAAAACTATAACAAGATTAATAACCAAACCCCGAGTACTCTTAATTTGGTTCGGTTCTGGTCTAGTTTATTTAAGTCGGGTCGGCTACTTTTGCCTTTTACCTACGAGTAAAAAAAGTAAAAAACCCATCCTTGTAAAAGTAATAATCTTAAAACTTTTGGTACAAATAACAAGGCGTCAAAACAAAGTATTGCAAACAGCCAAAACCCTAACAGATATTCAAAGCTCCAGTAGCGGTAAGACTTTTACCACTAAGACTATGAATATGGAGGAACATCACTCACTCGATACTGTGTTTAGCTGTGTTATACTGATACGACCCGGTTAGGGGTTGTATCGGGATAGGGCACCACTTCAAGCGTGTGCTGGCTCCGTCAGAAAATAGAAAGAAGAACTAGAGAATTATTGATCTTTACACTTTGATTGATTTATTAATAATAATGATTCGGTATATATAACCGAATAACCCTAGCTTGTAAAACAAGCCAAACATAAAGATAAATCTAAACAATGACACTTTCCTAATACGACACAAAAACATATCCTAAATAAATATAATATGACATAAAGATTGGGCGTATCATATACCTTACATACACGACGTCGATGACCGTAACTCTCTTTCTTTAGTTTCCCGTAAGCTGTATGAACTAGATGGTATTACGCGTAAGCAAGTAACTGTCCATGTGCATTACCTCCGAAACCCGTCTCGTTTAAGCCAAAGATTCCCTAATATCAAGTCCTTAACACTTATAGGGCTTTGGTACGCAACTCTTGGTCTAAGGATTAAAATTAGCCCATGGATTCGAGAATTAACTGTCTCTTTTAAGCGTTTCAATGCACTTTGTATCCATGATATGCATGTTGATGATGAGGATCTTGAGCTATTGGGGAGAACACGTGGTAAAGATTTAAGGGTCTTGAAGATTGAAGGTGGTAATGGTGTTAGTAAGAGTGGGTTAGTGCACGTCGCTAAGTATTGTAATCAATTGAGAACATTTTGTTTCGAAGATGATATATGTGGCAATTGGTTACGTGAATTAGCTTTGCATAACAAGGTTATTGAATCCTTGCATATTAGTACCCTCTTTGATGATACTGATGTGAATGATCTAACACTTCTTGCAAAAAACTGTAGTAAATCTTTAGTATCTTTGAAGATTAGTCCATGTAGTCATTCTTTAGTATCTTTGAAGACTAGTCGTCGTTGTAGTCTCTAAGTAAACTAGGAGAAGCCTTTAGACATGCTGTTAAGTTGGAAGATTTTGATGGGGCTTATTTTGATGAAGATGATGAGTTTATTGGTTTTAAATTCCCCCTGAATATGCGTTGTTTAGGTATACGTAACTTGCCTGTAACTTCATATCCGCTACTACTTCCTCTTGTGAATCAGCTAAGGGAATTGCATCTTCCATTTTCATATTCGTTTGAACCTAGATGCAACTGTTTCTTGATTGAGAGATGTCCCAATTTGGAAGTTCTATATACCGAGGATGTATGTGAAGACAGGGGATTGCAAGTTGTTGGTCAGTTTTGCAAGAAATTGCGCAAACTCACCTATGGTGGGCGGGCGACTCACATGGGACTGATAGCTCTGGCAGAAGGATGTCGTAATTTGGAGAATTTAGATGTTACTCTCTTAGATATTTCAAATGAAGCATTGGATTTTATAGGAACTCATTTGAAGAATCTGGGCGATTTCCGTATGAATCTGTGTAAGGAAGACTGTATAACAGATCTACCGCTAGACAGTGGGATCCGAGCTTTGCTAAATGGTTGCAGCAAACTCGAAAGCCTAAATATCAACCTTTGTCCTGGAGGATTGACGGATATAGGTTTGGGGTACATTGGAAAGTATGGTCATAATTTGAAATTTCTCTCTCTAACTTATGTAGGAGAATCTGATGCGGGACTTGTTGGATTATCCAAGGGGTGCCCAAAATTGAGAGAACTGGTAATGATGAGTTGTCCCTTCAACAAGCCCTCAGTTACTGCTATCGTGTTTAATATACGTTCTTTAAGGTATTTGTGGTTTTGTAATCAATATGGTGACTTTGTGGCGACTCGCCAAGATTTTGAAGCTAGCTTGAAATCCTGTGTTCTTTTGCTAATAATATTGGTGTTTAGTACCTTCTGTTAAACAAGTGACATGAGTTTGCAAGTTTTTGTTGTCTTAGTTGTGAAATCGCATCAATTGCATGCTTTTATCATCTGTTAAACATGACTTAAAATTTTACGAGTTCTGTTAGACCACGAGCTATTTGTTGTGTTTCCATTCGTAAGTTTGGTTATCAATTCATGTTAGTTTGTTGTTTCCATTGGTAAGTACGTTGTATTATGAAGTACTATTTATTAGTATCAATGTATCACAGTGTACCCAAATTTTTACTTGCGGTATAGTATCTGTACTCATGAGGTTAATGATATTCTTTAGACAAAGTTGTATTTCATCTTGATGCAGAAAAAGTAACTTTTGATGCCATTGGACTGCAATACAAAGGTCAGGTTAATAAGCAGTTTATTGGTAAAGAGATGACAGAATTTTTTATCTTTCGAGTTATTTAAATTTCAATGTTTATTTGACATGCATTAGATTAAAGTGATTATGCCTATACTTTTCTACAAAACTTTCTGATAATATAATTGTAAAATTATATATCAGTACACCCTCTACAACTGTTAAATTTAGTTAAATATTTAACGTGTAAATGGTCCTAGAATCGAAGCGGACCTCACCACCTGGATTGCACACGATACAAATGGATATTAAGGATATAATTAAATGTATTTTATACTATTTATTTTTAACCAAACAAGGATTTTTTTAACGATCGTTAGTGTTTCGTTAAATGACTCAACCGACCCCGTTAGACTCGAAATAAGGAAAGTATATATGTGGATAATTTGAGAAGTCAAGAAGGATCCGGAACACCCTTGGGGGTTGAATCCGACTCGGCCAAAGGATTGGGTATCCAATCCTTATCTAACTGACGTCTAAGATATCTAAAGCCTATAAATACAATTGGGATTTTTAGGTTATCACATCTCTTCTACACACAATACTCCTAAACTCTTCTTTCTCTTTCTTTTGGTTCCAAAACCGATCGAACATCCCTAACACCCTAGGGATTCTTTATTTTTTGTTACATCAAAAATTAGTTTCTTGTGTTTACTTGCATAACCTTCAATACGGGTTTAAGTTTGTGTGGACAAGAACGAGGTAACAACATCACTATTTTGTTACAAGAGATCGTAAACAAAAGTAAGGGTTTACTATGATCTTTATAAACCCTAATTAAGGGTTCATCACTTGTTCAATCCAATCAAGAATTGCAATTGAGGGTATGTTTTCTATTTAATTTTAGTAATAGATATAGTTATACTAGATCTTATGCTTCCGCTATTATGTGTCACTTTGTGTTTTTTTATATGATTGTCATGGTACTTAAATTCTAACAGTGCATCACGAGCCATGTATAACATGTAATTGAT
>LBNU01027494.1:8384-21426 GCA_014162995.1 Artemisia annua | reverse complement strand
TGTACATAGAGGACTTCTGCGGCCGCTCGACTTTTTTTCGACGGTCCCGTCGCTCCTAGTCGACGCACGCCACACGGGTCTCCACGTCGACATGGACGACGGGGGCAGGGCGACGGCAGTGTCGTCGGGAACACTTCCGTCGACAGTACCCGGTCGACAAACAGTGGGTCCCACGTCTTTTTCACGGGTAACGAAAATGTGTGTCGTCAATCCTTCCGTCACACGTCGACGGAAGGTAAATATATTACAAATTAGTTAATTTAATCTTCATATTAGTTTATTTTATTCTTTTAATGGTTTCCCGTCGACTTGCGACGGGAGCATTAAAATACTATAGTTTTTTTTAAATGGTTCCGGTCGACAAGGTCGACGGAATCTTTAACACAATTTTTTTATATGTTGTCCCGTCGACATGTCGGACGGTACAATAAGAATTAAATGGTTTTTGGTTTGGGCTTGGGTGCCGCTCGAGCATCTGTCGGGTGTCTTTTATTACACCATGCTAATTCTAATAGCAGGGTGCAATGCCCAGAGAATCCAGATTTTTTCCAGCGAAAACTCTTTCTCGGAAAATCTACCAAAACCTGTTAATACCACTAACCTGGTAACTCAATCTATAACCACTCAATATAATTCAAAACATACAACTCCTTTACATCGGCCTAAAACCCTGTAATTATCGCTACACCTCAAATGCATTAAACATTAGAAGCCACAAAACGGGGGTGTGGGTAATCTAACTAGCTGCCATATACAAATGTTCAATACGCGATGTTCAAGTCCGCCAATGTTAAACTACATAAGTCTAGTTAAGGTCATCGATCTAAGTTAAACTACATAATACTTGTTTCAACACCTAGTACAACACAAAAAATAAACCCTCCACATCCCCAAGTCACTCATCAGTCATTTCTCCCATCCAAATCTTCGAAATATTCGCTCCCCTCGCCAGCTCACTCTCGCTCCCGCCGCTCACTTCCCACTCCGCCAGCTCCATGCCCATCCATCACATGCCTGAGAACTCGCCTGACTAATTCTGGGCCATAGGGGTTGGTCGGAGGGCAAAAACCTCAACATCGAGCTTCTCCTGCATGCTCTTGCGTTCTTCAGCATATTGGGCATCTTCTTCTTTAGCTTAGCAAGTCAGCAGATATCTCCGCAACACCTAAAAAGAAATATCAAATTAAAAACGCCATTGCCATACATAATTGAGTCATGAGTGATCTATAATTAATATTGATCACATTGTACCTGGAGGTGGAGGCGGGGTGCATGGTACTGGTGCCTGCGTGTGCGGGTGGTACCCCTACCACCGCCCGGCTATGTGGCCCCGCTGTTGCCCTTCAAAACCATAGTCAAGTATGCTGCTCCTCCGTATCTACCCGACCCCCTTCAGGGCGTGATTCGCACCGAGATTCTGAGCCGACCATTTCTTCCTATTTAGGTTGAAAAATTGGAAAATTAATATATATTTGGGTTAATTACCGATTCTGTATCATTAATCATAAAGTGGCTGTTTAGGAAATAATATATAAATAATAAAAAAATTAAAAAAAATGATACCTTTACATTTGTACCCGGGTCGTCCTGCAACCAAAAACCATTCTTGTCGACAATGTGTATCATAAAAACTCCTGGATGAGCGACGGTAGTTTCTTGTTGGTCTCAAAAGTACTATAACATGCATAAAGTAATATATTTCAATTAAACCTATATCATTATTCATTAAACTTAATACTATATATCCAATTAAACTTAAATACTTATAAATTAAATTAATTACTTTATATATTAAAATTTAAGTAACTATATAATTAAATTAAATAATTTATTAAAAATAAAATTCTTTTATAAAACAAAGGTGTCTTACATGTTAGGGCAGCCTAGCGCCATTGACTTTCGGCTTAAAGGCTTATTGTCTGTGATTGCGTATGTCGCATTTTTCCACTGGTCTGGATATAAGGATATTTTTCATTCATGTAGAACTTCAGGTGCTTCTCCCACACAGACGGCTCGGAGGTTGGAGAGGGGGTTTTGTCTTAATACATCCAACGCCTTTCAGGGGCCCACCCGGCAAGGTGTTGGAAAGTTTTAATATATTCCTCCTTCGCCGCTCATCTCCCACCTCACTCAGATTCGCACAGCTAGAGATACGAAGGGGAGAGTTAGTTTGTTCTCAGTATGTGTTAGGCTGTGTGCATTTAAACGGTTGCTCTTGTTAAACATGGCGGTGGGATTCCTTCTAGTCCCTTACTTCTTTGCGGTTGTAGTGTCTTAGGTCTGTGATAATGTTTTTCTCCAATAGCTTATAGAAGTAAAGTTGTTATAAAACTCTATCTCTATAAGGTGTGAAACTCTATAATCAATCTTTTAATTAAAACGATAATTCTAGTACTAAATCATAATCAAATTTCAGTTTACATGCAATTTTATCACAATATTCTAAGGTATCATAAAATTTGTACTTCAATGCATAATGATATAAAATTAATTATATGATTTAGGAACCTCATGTGTAGTTATTCTTTAAGTTGTCTCATTCGAAGTGCTGCCCTGTCTATTGCTTTGACATTCAAATCGCAGTCTGATACCATATAAAGAAGAACGTATTAAAGTTGCAATAGGCAAGAAAAATAGCGTGTCTAAAAATGTAGCAGTACAGCCTAAATTGTTTAGTTCCTGGCTGAAAGCTCTCATGGCAGGTTTGGAGAGAAGAGCGCAGGATGTTGATGGTTGATTAGGATATAGCACCAGGGCATCTGTGCGAATCTGGATATTCGGGTTGAATTAGATGAACAATTAGAGTCTTTGCGGATTCTTTATGCATCTCAGCTAAAAGGGTCCAACTGTGTTGACAAAGTCTCTGATTATTTTCGATCTTTTTAAGTAATTTTCCCTTAATCAGTGTAGTAAATTGCAAGAGTACTTTCAGGTGGGCTGGTCAATATCTTTATTTCATATGCTTATATTTCATATAATATTTTAATGGCTTATTATTTGGTTTAATGAGGCTAGTAATGTACTGGTTTGATAGTTTATGACACCTTTGTTTTGAAATTGTCATGCATACTGCCATAAATATATTAGCCTAAACTGCCTTCTACTTGCTTCCTGTTGTTCCTTATGGTTGTTCGATGAATTTCGAGTTCAAATAAGCTTTATTGGTAATTTCTTACCTGTTTTGTCTTAATATCAGTAGTTATCTTTGAGCTATATTTGCCAGTAAAGTTTCCCTGCACAGCTGTTATTGCTAGCTACTTTCTGTTTGAGCTATGTGCAAGTTTCATTACCTGCCTTTAGCTTGGTGTACTTTTGGTTTTTCTAGAAGCCCTTCTGTGCATATTCATTTTCATGTGCTTTCTTTCATTTTGCTGCTTAAATTCGAAATTAATCACTAAAATCCTAAACATTCAAAAGTCCTAACAATAACACACAAAGCATGTATTTTAATTAACAATTTAATAGATATAAACAAATTGGTTTGGTTATTCGGCTTACGTTTCAATAAGCTTTTTTTTGTGACTCATTTTCAAAACTATTTGGGTTTATATAAGTTTATCATTCATGATAAGCTTATGTAAGGTAAAAAGTTTCAAGAATGAGGATAAAAATTTAGCTTAAGATACAGGTAAGCCGAGGAACCAGACACTTCACAAATCCACTAACAATCAAAGCATATTAGTTTACACGCAAATTCATTTTTTCACTTTTGTTCCATAACAACGCAAAATAGATTTTTTTTTTTTTATTTCTTTTACTAGTTTTTCATAACAAACGCAAGCACTACATTTCTTTCCCTAACATAGCCGAAACAAACACACTCTAAAATAGATTTTATTTTTTCTCTTTCTTTTACTGTTTATCACTTTTTCTAACCAAATGCAACCGGGCATACTAAACTATTAAACAAATACCATATAGCTGAATCTCATCCATCGTGCCCGCTGCACTTATTTTTGCTCATCTCAAATCAATCACAATTCAAACTGGACTATTACCGACCCAAACGGCTCTATTAAATTTTGTATCTCTGAGCCGAACTCACCAGACTCCTTACTGTAGTTTTGATTGTCGGTGTTTTTATAGCATATAAGAATCTATCCACTACTTTCGGGTCTTTTTCAGGGCAAAAGCCTTGCGTTGTATTTTTTCTTGTGCTAGTTCCAAAGTATTTCTCTAACTTTCTCACAATCTCTAGACTTTTTATTAATTCGACCTAATAGCTCGAAACATTAGCCTCCATATTAGTACGTCCATAAGACCTTGTATTATAAGGTTATATCACACAAAGGCATAGTTATGTAATAGGATTTGAACTATATCTATGAGTTCTTATCACAGCATCATGTTAATTTCAAGTGAGCCCAACTGACTCACGCTTGTATTGGCTAGTTCATTCGCATGTTTCCGGGCTTTCGCGGCTTCATGTAACTTTGTTCTTTCTTAATATTTTTCTGTTTTTGGTTATTATGCGGCTCTCTTGCTTCGTTGAGAGAGTGCTTGGTCTCATACAGAGCTTTAAAGTGAAGCAATCGGCTTGAAACAATATTGGGTCTTAAAGCTCAAGGAGTATAGCATTAGAACTGTGCCAACAAGTTTGGTAAACTTTATAATGCATCTCTTCGACTATTTGTACTAATAAAATTATTTCTGTTGTTTATAGGTCGTCCGAAAATGTCTGTTGGTGTGCTATATTATCTAAAGATGTTCAATAAAAAAAATATTTAATTATTGATATTTATTGCCTTTTGTACCGATCGAGACTTATTACAGGAAAATATTTAACCTATACTAATTTATTAGTGTGTGCCCTAAGACCAATGCATAGAACACCAGGAAGTGATTATATAAATTAAAATAAGAAAACATTGGAATCATTCTTGGGCTCCAAACCTACATAACTGATAGCAGACCTCAGCCCTTTTAATAGCTTTAACTGGTGAGCTAAGTTGTTATATTAAGATTGTTATACGTTATCCATTCATCTAATAATTTAAAAACCTATACTGTTTTGGGTTTCGACTGTGGTTTTGAAGAAAAACTAAAATATACTAATATGAGTCGGAGGACTTAGTGAGGTTCTTGACGTAGATAAGTTAGTTACGTGATTTCACTTATCTTACAGCCATATATTGAATGTGTGATCGAGACCTAAGTTTATTTATTTGTGATAGCTATAAGAGGATATAGATAATAGTGCCTAAACGGTAGTTCGTTCGTAGAGTTTAGTTTTCAGATGCTTATATAGCTTTTGTGTGATCCTTGTTGGTGTGTATTCGTGTGTCGGTGGAGCTTTAGTGGATTAATGCAATATAGTTTAATAGGTTGTTTGTGTAAATTTTTTTAGAGTTGGTTTAGTTGATAAGGACTCTTGTGAGTGGTGTGTTTTTGCGTTGTCCCAAATGGTGTGCACTGAGTTGTAAATTCCCTTGGTTGGAGAAATATTGTTATAACTTTCTCATATCTTTAGCGATTCCAAAAAGGTCGGTTGGTTTTTTTTTTGTATTTATAAATTTTTTTACTTACTATCCGTGGGGTGATGTTGTGAGGCTCGTAATCACTTTGGTTATTTTATCAGTACCTGTTATCGTCATTATTGTAACCACGCTTAAGCGGTACACTGCTCGAGGAAGATAAAGATTATAGGTATTTTAGTCTCGGTTTGTTGGTATATTTTTTGGCCGGTTTGGCTGCTGTGATGACTATTTTCTTTGAAACCTTTTTTATAGCGTCTCTTCATTTTATGTACGCGCTGACAATGTCCTGATTGGTATTTATATTCCTCTTGTTTTATCACTCACAACTACTTTTCTTTGTCCATGATATATTTATTATAATAAACCTTGTTAAATTTTGATTATTAGTCTCACTCCCGTTATTCACAATCCGTTTTTATGATTACCAATATTAACCACCTAACGTCGGCGAATTTTCATTCAACTAACTCACCAGGGTTTAACCGAACTCCTATACTCCTTGCTCATTGCCTTGTTAGCGCTACATAAATGGCTTAGTCTTGTTTATGAACCAAAAAAGTATCTTTTGATTAGAACATTTAAGTATGACTGTTTTAGGGCTCATTATCAAAATTTTATGCGCCAGCCTGATTTTCTTTGCTGCGTAGTATTGTGTCGTATCTACTAAGATCCGCTAATTTGCTTATGATTAGAGTGAAATGTACTAGAGATATTTTTCTAATATTAACAAAAAGTGTATCTTTATTTAAATTTTAATATCCACCTTTTATTTTTCATATTTTTCTTTATTTCACATTTAAAAATAAATCAAAAACAGATTTAATCATAAAATTTTATTATTTACTGATTATAAACTTCTTGTTTTTTGTTTTATTTTAGTGTCGAACGTCACGGGGACAGTCGCGGATTGCTATGGTTTATCTTACGACAATGATATACGATTACCAAGAAAAACAATTTAAATAGTTTTCAAACGAGCAAGAATAACCGAAGAATAATTGTCTTACCTTGCGCTTCTATACATCGTGTGTTTTTAATACCTTCTGACGGAGCGTAGTCGAAACGTCTGCTCTTTAATTGTTGTTATTATACTCACCCGTAGATGTTTAATAGTGGCACGGAGTCTGGATCGTGATTCGATACGTTCGATATGTTATTATACATAGTACGGAAGATGTTAAACTGTCTCGTCAGATGCTACGGTCTATACCACCATGTAGTGATTAGAACGGCATAACTCCGTAGCGTGATTTTCGAGATGCTGTTGTGTGATGATTACGACGGTGAGACTAGGATAGTCTAAGATATAAGATAGTTAGTATAATCTCGAAGGTACTATTGTATCTTCCTTCATAATTTATCGTTTCATTTTATTTTATCTGTATACGCTATGCCTGCAATTTGCGAGTCGAGATGATTGGTTATACAGAGTATGTTAAAACGAACGAGCCCGAGCATGCTAAAGTGTATTTCCATGATTAACAAAGTGAAGTAAAGTAGGACATAGTAACTCTACAGCTATGCTGTTATAGTTACAGCTATGATTGTACCAGCTACAACTGCATACTTTATTATAGTACTTAATGTCAATAAGCAAGATTGAGTCCCAGGATTGCCTTTTCAGCTATCTAGTATTATGGGTTATACACGAGATTGTTAATCCGTTCATAAACAGATCACACCGAGTTCGGGGAAATTCTGGATGCTCTTAAATTGGTATGTCACAATTTTCTGACACCTCCTCAGAACATCTTCGCTTGGCATACATTTATCCTTCGCAGTCATAGTTGTCGTGAGTTTAACCGTTAGATGGATGGTTCACTTTGGGAAACGCGGGAGTCGATGCGACTGCTTATGGTTGCATTGCATTATTAGTCGAATCTTCGCGCACTGGCTTTTAACATGATACTTTGCTGACCATAATAGGTTCTATGATATTTGAAGATAGCCTGAATTATTCGCGCTTTCTACATTTTTACCGCCCTAAGTTATGATCACTTAATCATCCCTTTTGTGATATCAAAAACAATTAATCAATACTTATTACAAACACCAACAACCTTACACTCACGAGCCAACAGAACTTCACAGAACTATACATCATCACAAAACTACATCTACACAATTGACACATGCCTTCACGTCGTATCCATCTACACGAACTAATCTCCATTTCACCTGGAGTTTATTCCTTAGTATGTGCGTCTTCGTCGTCTCTTAGGGCCCCGCCGTCCTCTAATGACAGCTTCTCTAATTGTCTACCCGACACTGCCTAAACACGTCTCTGCTGCTCCATGAGCAAATCTGTTTTCTGCGCACCACTTCGTAATTACTGAGTTACACTACTCGATTATTTGTGTGGCTTAGAACCCCCGGTCGATCGATTGCCACCCCATCACATATCATCCCATCCAGACATTCGTTAGTCTGCATAGGTGATTCCCGATGTGGAAATGGTGAGGCCTTTACCTATGTCTTGTTTGTGAGAGAGGGACGTGATAATACATGTTCAGATGCTGATCGATTTCAAGGAGTACTAGGTACCTTGTATGCGACTCATAACTCTTTGAGTAACTCTCTGTGTCCATTATCCGATAGTGAACAGGACAAATTTACATGATACTTTTTCGTCACACACGTATTTTTTGATCAACCTCCACAGACCTTTCTATATAAATAATTTTAGGATTAGTTGATTCATCAATTTTCATAACAACTTTCTTTTCTTTATCCCCTGTCATGAATTTCTTCTCGGCACGCGAGCATACGAAGGCATATTGGATGTGGTCTATATTTTGTAGTGAGAAAGGTCGAAACGGTTTCGGGATAAACCCGAAGCAATTGTGTACATCTGAGTTTAAAAAGCGTGTCTTCGTCGGGTAAGCTAAACAGGTAAAATCTTATCTGTTTACCTAATTTATTTTATCTATATCTCATACTATTCACATATTATTTTCTGGATAAATAAACTTTATATAGATAAAGCTAAAATCTTCAAAATATAGGTGTTTTGTCTTCGTGTAGAATAATTTATTACATGAAAACAACACTTTCGACGCGAATTAAAAACTACCATGCTAAAAGACCATACTATTTACTAAACCACTTTTGATGTACTTGTTGGTGTGACCGAGTGAATCAGCATCCACAACTAGAACTTCAATTTGACAATAAAAGCTTTATCTTCTTCGGTTCTTCACGTCCAACTAAAAAATCTATATAATAATATTTTAGCGATAAATAGTTCCAATGATTAATTTATAAGTCATTCAATTCATGGGGACCCGATTCATAACTCTTGTGTATACTGGATCAGTTCTGTAACAAATCTAGAGCCTTATACCACCACCAAAAACATTATAAACTCGTAATTAGCTTTGACTATTATCTAGAATCTCATAATCACATGTTTTTTGTAATTTGGATGCATGACGTTAGATAATACAATTAATCAGAAAAAAATGTCGAGCATGGTTGTCGTTGTGGACCATATGAAGAAGCAGGCATGCTCTTCGTCGGCGCATTAGATCCATGTTGGGACGTATTTGCATGTCTAGTAGTACGAGCAAAGGGATCATGCACAATCTTGCAACGGTCAACGCATATAAAACAAGATCCTTATTGATAATATTCGAGCAACTTGGTCATACTTGTGGCTTTGTTTGATAATAATCACGTAAGTATCAAGATCACATCATAATCAAGATTTCTCAAACGATTGGGAACGATCGAGTTCAACTGCTTTGGATCTTTTATTATCTTGGAAATTGTTTTGTATGATTTCAACGCATTTTTGGAAGTCTCGGGTTTTCGAGACACGTTTAAGAAGAGGTTTGGATATTTTAATGAAGATCCACGATTTAACTATGGAGTATGCAGTTGAGCATTTGGTCGTGTGGAGTTATGACACTCGCACTAGCTAGTGTTACGGGACGTGACATGTTCGACAAAGTTTAAGACTTTTAAGCTTAAAGGTGGTATGAAAACAGGTCATTCCAGTATGGATAATTCAGTTTTTTGACTTTTAGTTGTTTTTTTATTGAATTGAAAGCATATATCTTATCATAGATTGATGAAGGGGGTTGTGTGGGGTGTTGTTTGTCATGATGGTTGTATGGTGGAGTGATGAAGATAAGAGAGGGTTTGCACCGCAGGGTTTTTTTACTTTGGTAAAGTGTATTAATTATCAATGAAGTTCAGACAATATGGTAAAACACCATATTGACTATAACAAATAACGCACAATTTGTGCTTCAAACCACTACACAGAAGATTGACATGCCAATCTCATGAAAACAATAAGCCAAGCTGAAACAGAAAATAGACTAAAAGCACACAACTAGGCTATGTATGGTATAAAACATTACGTTGAGCATTCCATGATTAAAGATGAAGGAAGTTTCCGGCCATCTTGCTAGAACCCGTTCTACATTCGGCGTCCTTGTGAAATGAAATGTTAGCAACTTAAGTTGAACGGTAGAGATAATAACATCAACAACTTGATCATTATGGTATTGCACTAATATCATGTAAATTTATTATTTCCCCATAATACTGAATAAATGTTTCAGACATAATAAGTCAAAGCAGGATATGAGAATTAAGTGACTATGACATTTTCAATATAAAGATTGAATTTAAAGACAAATCTATGGGTTTGTTTTTTCTTCTGAGACCGTGGTTGTGAAAGAACATAGAAGTTCAATGAATTTGGCACATGAATTGTCACGTCAATTTTATTTGGCCCTAAGGAAAAGGTAAAGTTAGTATCTACAGTTCGAGTGCAACAACGAATAATCAGAATGTTAGAGTCTGCCTCCTCTTGCTTTTGGCTAAAGGGTGTTTAGTTACGATAAAAGTTACCCATTTTTGCGTACGGGCAAGATATTCACACATATAAAGTTTAACACAGTTTTATATAATGGGTAAGTGATAGTGGAACTAAAGGCAATATATCTTAAGGAATCCACGATCGTAGGTTTATGAAAAGCTTTATAATAAAATGAGGAGGCTTGTCATAGTCGATATGTGTTTTGTGATTAGGTGGATTGAAAAGGTCTACGATAATAAAATAGTTTCAAAAATTATATAAGAGGCATTATAAACCTTTAAAAGCTTCATAATCCATAGTGTAAATAGATTAAAAATTAAAATATTTATAGTTTGATGATACGTTATGAAATGGCAAATTTAATTATAAAGCTTTTCAAAAGCTTCACTATTGTGATGCTAAGTGATTTCAAATCTTTACTGATACATGTATGATATAAATGATGATATAGTAACATTTATGTAAGTATTTAACCCACTCTTTTTTATGATATACTATAATTAAAAATGAGAAGGGTTTTGCTCACCATAAGAGAAAAGTAATATGCATTCACAAATCAACACTACGTTTCTTGCGTAATCAACTAATAGTTGATTATTTTTTCTTTCTAGTATTCATGCATGTTCTTTTGTTTCTTAATTTCACGTCGACCACAAATATAATCTCTTTGATGTGTTTATTCTTACATAGCATGAATCACAGTCGACATATACATGCATGGCCCATGGGCATATCTGTTTGTTTGCCTTGCAGCTAGTTATGTGCTGATAGCACACTTGACGTTTAGTCCCTTAAGCCCACAACTATCATATCAACAATAACTTAATGCGTATATTTATAAGGCAAGCCGCCTTTTTCGTCATGCAAGTTTGCAACTTGCATGCATAATTTCATTATCTTTCTTATGCTTTTTGTAAACTATTGCTATCTTATGCTTTTTGCAAACTATTGCTAGATACATTTAAGATACTCCAAGGGTACATCTATAGTTACATCTTCTAAAACCATGCAAAAACATAATTTATAAATAGAATATCAGTCCTAAAGTAACATCAATAAACAATTTAAGAAACAAAATGGTTGTTCGAACATTATATAGAATATAAAATTATGCGCAAGCCGCCTATTTTCGTTTTGCAAGTTAGCAACTTGCATGCATTATTTCATATCTAAAACCATGCATAAACATAGTTTATAAACAGAATACCAATACTAATGCAATATCAATAAACATTTTCAGAAGCAAAATGATTGTTCAAACATTCCTTTTATCTTATCATTAGAGGGGGATCATCTAAAGTTTAAAAAACAACTTTAGTGAAAGTTGGGAAAGTGTGAGCCATTGGATCTGATCTAATGGCTCAAATCAAAAGAACTTCTTGTGATTTGAGCCATTGAATTTGATCAAACGGCTTATACTTCCCCACCTTCACTAAAGTTACTTTAGAGGATCCTCCTCCCTTAGGGGGTGTTTGGTTCGTTGTAATTCGTTGTAATTGTAATCTGAATTACATTACAATCCTGTTTGGTTGGCAGGATGGATGTAATTGTAATTCAGATTACATTACATGGCATGTTTGGTTTGCAAGAAAATGTAATTGGATTACAACCAATTACATCCAGTGATGTAATTCAGATTACATAACAAACTTGATGGAATGTGTTGAATTACGTTAGAATTCAGATTTTTAAAAGTTAAATATCATTATTTATCTTTCAACGTTATTATTAATTACTATTAATATATTATTTAATTTAAAAAAATAAAAATAATTATAATAATATTTATTATTATTATTATTGTTATAATAATAATAATAATAATAATAATAATAATAATAATAATAATAATAATAATAATATATTATTATTATTATTATTATTATTATTATTATTATTAATTATATTATTATTATTATTATTATTATAATATTAAAATTATTAATTATTTATTATTATTATTATTATTATTATTATTATTTTATTAGAATTATTATTATTAATTATTATATTACTATTATTTATTTATTTATTTATTTATTATTATTATTGTTATTATTTATTTAATAAATAATATTATTTATGTTATTATATTATTATTAAATAAGTAATATAATTATTTAATAAATAATATTATTATTACTATTTTATTATTATTATTATTATTATTATTATTATTTATATTATTATTATTATTATTATTATTATTATTATTATTTATTTAATAAATTATATTATTTATATTATTATATTATATTTAATAAATAATATTATTATTTAATAAATAATTTTACTATTACTATTTTATTATTATTATTATTATTATTATTATTATTATTATTATTATTATTATTATTATTATTATTATTATTATTATTAATGTTTTTCTGAATTACATTACGTTGCTAGTCAACCAAACACAATGACAGATTTTATCAATTACAATTCCAACACATTCCAATTCTTTGAATTACAATTCATTCAAATTACAATTCATTTCAAAGATTACAATTCCTTCAAAAACATTCTGTGAACCAAACGCACCCTTAGAGCATTAGGTGTAGTGAGGAGACCTCCTCATTTGAGGCCCACGGGGTGCCACATCACCTTAAATACTCTTCACAACCAACCCTCCCTCACTAACAACTAACCTCAACTTACTCTTTTAGGGCTCACCAATTACAACTATATTTTATTTTCCACTCAAAAAAAAAAAAAAAAAAAAAAAAAAAAA